>JAVYIG010004455.1:0-75000 GCA_035222895.1 Strongylocentrotus droebachiensis
TACATAAAAACTTCCATCACAGATAGAAAAATTTCTTATTAAAATAATGAGGATAATTACCGTTTATCAATCATTATACCCAAATCTGCATACAAATAAGAAGGAGAATAGTGATACAGAGACTTATTTACCGCTCGTAGAATTTCTGATAAGAATGCACAAAGAACACAAAATGGAAAGGTGCCTGGAATAGAGGATAATATGGGCAGTCAAGCTCATGAATATTCATATTATGGGCGTTACCAACCATTGCCATTTGCATACACAATCATTATTTAATATATAATGGAAATGCGCTTTTCATTATTTAATATATAATGGAAATGCGCTTTTCATTATATATTATATAATGGAAATGCGCTTTTCATTATATATTATATAATGGAAATGTGCTTTTCATTATATATTATATAATGAAATACGCCTTTCATTATATATTATATAATTGAAATGTGCTTTTCATTATATATTATATAATGGAAATACACTTTTCATTATATATTATATAATGGAAATGTGCTTTCCATTATATATTATATAATGGAAGTGTGCTTTTCATTATATAATATATAATGGAAATACGCTTTTCATTATATATTATAAAATGGAAATGTGCTTTCCATTATATTATTATATAATGGAAGTGTGCTTTTCATTATATAATATATAATGGAAATACGCTTTTCATTATATATTATATAATGGAAATACGCCTTTCATTATATATTATATAATTGAAATGTGCTTTTCATTATATATTATATAATGGAAATACGCTTTTCATTATATATAAATAATGAAAGTGTGAATTGTAATTATTTATAAATAATGGCAATTATATATAAATAATGGAAATACGCTTTTCATTATATATAAATAATGAAAGTGTGAATTGTAATTATTTATAAATAATGAAACGTACTTTGTCATTATTTATAAATAATGAAGTATGAATTGTAATTATTTATAAATAATAAAAATGTGTAAAAAATTATATACAAATAAAAATGTACATTTTCTTGCATTATATGTAAATAATGGCTATTATTTGTTAAATAATGATTATATAACATATAATTTTGTCTATATAATTGTTTTACAAACGGCGCCTCATAAAAACAAGCAAATGAACGACATCAAAGACGGGATTTGGGGGCTTAATTGCTGATATTCTTCATTAAATAGGTAGAGGACGCCAGATAATAATTAAGTTTAAAGAAAAAGAATATATATATATATATCTCCATGTTATTTGAAATATATCCCTATGAAACTCGCAAAATAACAATAAAATCGTGAAAGTTGCATATTCATGTGATCTATCCAATGAATAATTACTGATGACCATAATTAAAATAAGAAGGAAAATATTGGTAATAAATATAATAATGATAATGCTGATACGAGTGACAAAACAAAATTGTAACGAAAGAAGTCATGCCTACTGCACATTCATGAACATTATGAAAAAAGAAAACAGGACACATATAAAAACTATAACAGTTTACCTCTTTTGATAATACCCTTAATTTGATTCCCGGGGGGGGGGGTGCTCGCGTATGTTGGGTATACGGGGATGTGCCGCTCGGAAGGGTGACTTTTTCAGGAAAGATCCTTAGACATGGGTCCCCTTTTCATTAACAAATCCTTAGACATGGGTCCCATTTATTCCTTTCCCCTCTTTTCTCCCTCATTTTCTCCAGGATTTTGGGATTTGCTCCTAAATACTCGAGCCTACATTGTAATTGCCTAAATCTCTCCCATCTCTAAATAAATCCGGGGCCTAAACAATATTGGGGAATCCTTCGGTGATTGCATTTCCCGTGTACGAGGTGTAAGTAGCTCGTAAACTCAACTAGATCCCGGGGTACCACATATATCAGGACCCCATGGGCCCTATACCGGGTACTCATCATGTGGCATAATGCGCGCTAGGTATGGTATCCGCCCATATAGGGGGCCTTGTAGCGCTTCGCGCGCTGAAAATGATATGATCGGCAGCTATACCCTGTCCGTACCCTCTGCCCAGCAGCCGGGCAGCAGCGGGGCTCAAAGGCTCAAGCAGGGAGCTATATAGCAGATGCTTGAGAGCTCGTTTACGGGTACGGGGCGGCTGCGGCAGATCCATGTACTGCGCTGAGCTACATGCATCGATATCTACCGTACCGGTCCGGCAGCGCCATTCGCCACGTGCCGCCATATGCAGCTAGCTGTACGCTGTGTCAACGCCAACTCACGATCACGCCCCAAGCTGGAGCACTGGGAGAACAGCCTACCGGGCCTTTTACGGCCATGGACTTTGAGGTAAATTCTCACTTGTTTACAATCAGTTTTCTAAAAATATAGAAATTCAATGATCGAATTCGAATCAGCCAGCAAAAACAAGTCTAACTTAATATCTACTTAAGATTATTAATTATTCGAAATCCAGTGACTATGCATATTTTGACCAAACTTCTAAATCTTTTCATTTGGGTAAGGTAAATCGCAATTATTTTGTCAGGGCAACATGGACGCAAAGACTACAGTATACCTGTGGATCACAATAATGAGAAAAGGACATCCCTTAGTATTATTATTTCTCCATATCAGCTAGTCGACTCCAATGAAGATGGTTCACAGAACTACATAAAAGTAAGTGATGTAAACACTATTGCCTTTGTTGATATTTTTACTGGAGTGAATCTGTCATAGAACGGGGATAGTTATATGCTCTGCCAAATGAAGAGGTAGAAGTGCTCAGGAAAAAGTCTGATAGTTTGGTAAGAGCAAATACAACTAGAAGACCAAGGGAGCGAGAGCAAGACAGCTTTGATGGCACTGTGCGAGTGACCATTCGTCCTGAAGAGCCTTCTTCTAACCTAATAAGACGATCTAAACGTACACGACACGTACTGCGATTGAATATGTCACCTAATGCAAGCCTGATAATTTTGCTCAAAACATCTCTATATCAGGTTGACTTATGAAGTTTACCACAAATTACGTTTTTTTAATACCCGTTAGAAGTTTTCTGTTCGTTACAGCAAATATAGTTGCCTATCTATTATCCTGGTTAGTGCGTGTAGATCAGTCACTCTACCTATTGGACCTTGTGTGTATTCATCATGTATTTGAAAAAGCTCTCTATGAAAGTGTACAAAGAAAGTACTGGGAAAATGGTTAAAACATCTAAACATAAAGGAAATATTTTTCCATGTGAAAAGGAGTGTATAAATTGTTTTATACTATCGGTAGGTCATGTGATATACATTTATCAAAGTGATGTAGGAGTGAAATATAGATATAGTTGATGCCAATTTGAGGAGGAAATCTCATTTAAACCTTTCAAAAACTATGTACCTCCCTCTATGGGTTAGAACAATACAGGCTTCAATCAGCTGCAAACCTCTATACCTATTGGCCCGTGTTTAAACTCTGTACCTCCCTCTATGGGTTAAAACAATACAGGCTTCAATCAGCTGCAAACCTCTATACCTATTGGCCCGTGTTTAAACTCTGTACCTCCCTCTATGGGTTAGAACAATACAGGCTTCAATCAGCTGCAAACCTCTATACCTATTGGCCCGTGTGTGTATTCATACTCGTATTCATCATGTATTTAAAATAGCTCTGTTTTGAAAGTGTACAAAGAATTAAAGTACATGAAAAGTGCATTTTAGTGAACATAAAAGGTAAATCATGTCATATTGAAAAGAAGCGTATAAATGGTTTATACTAGGTACAACAAAAATTCTGGTGCACTTTGAAAAATCTTTTAATTAAAACAGGAAAAGTCCTTCAATTAAAACAGATGCTAGAGGTACTTGTTAAACTACATGTAATGGTACAGTTTACTAATAAAGAATTTTATCGAAAACTGCAAAATGATTGGCCATTGTATTATTACAGCTAAAAAATGTAATATTTAAAGTTTGAAATCCTTAGACATGGGTCCATTTTTCACAAAAAATCCTTAGACATGGGTACCTACATGTACATACAGCAAAAGGACCCTTGGATGTGGGTATGGGTTCAGAGGTCTCAGCCGCACACCCCCGTCCGACTATAATCTGAGTACCCCCCCCCCCCCCCCCCCCCCAAACCGGGCAAAGCGCAAGAAGTACTCCAAGATAACCAATTTCTTCCAAGTATCTACTAGAAGAGAAGAAAAAGATAGAGATGGTGAAAGTTCTGCCCTGCAAAATGAACCAAACATAGATCAAAGAGACAAGGAATCTGTGAAAGAAGTTCCAAAACCAATGTCCTTACAAACAGAGGGAAATGATGAACATGATCTAGGTGGTCCTTCCACCATGTCCACAAGCAATGCAGGAGGTGAGAGAGATGAGGAAGGATTCCTCGGAAGTGAACCAAACCAACCTAATGCATTTGCCCACTGGTAACACAATACTTCACAAGTTGATATCCCTCACCATTGGATTTTTTTGGGTAATGTCTAAATTTTGTTTAAAAATAGATGATATCAGTCTGGTAGGCCTACATTGCAGGCAAGAGTCAAGACTAACATTTAGCATGTTATTAATTTTATTACCACTCTATTATTCTCTGAAATGTTATCTTTATTGAGGGTGACTTGAAAAAGTTAATAACTTGGAAGGGATCGAGGGGGTGCAACCTGCCACACGCTTCTGACTCTTGGTTGCTCCGATACATTGACAAAAATATTTTAGCACCTTTCACCCCCCAACCATTGATACAAATCGACACCCATGCTACCCGCTGTTGTGCTGCTCTTGTTGTTGAATAGGCCACTTATTTTGGAGACATTATTGTTGATTATTTCACAGAGAAACCAGAAAAGGTGAACAGCTAGGAAAGCTGTCAAGAGAGCTCAAGCTGGCAAAGGTTCTGATTAAGTCTTTTAACAAAATTGTTCTGACATGCCATAACTTACCAATTGAAATGTATTAACCAAACCAAAATTTTCCCTACACCATCTGATTTCATCCTCATGACTAGGATCTCTTCTCTTAACACATCTGTCTCTCACGATAGCGCCTCTACTTTCTCTGTCTTCTCTCCTCCAGACTCTTCCTTCTCTGCTCCTAACACCTTCTCTGCTCCTAACACCTCTACCTTCTCTCCTCCTGACACCTTCTCTGCTCCTAACACCTCTACCTTCTCTCCTCCTGACACCTCTACCTTCTCTCCTCCTGACACCTTCTCTGCTCCTAACACCTCTGCCTTCTCTCCTCCTGACACCTTCTCTGCTCTTAACACCTCTACCTTCTCTCCTCCTAACACCTTCTCTGCTCCAAACACCTCTACCTTCTCTCCTCCTGACACCTTCTCTGCTCCTAACACCTCTGCCTTCTCTCCTCATGACACCTTCTCTACTCCAAACACCTTTTACCTTCTCTCCTCCTAACATCTCTACCTTCTTTCCTCCTCACACCTTCTCTGCTCCTAACACCTCTGCCTTCTTTCCTCCTCACACCTTCTCTGCTCCTAACACCTCTGTCTTCTCTGCTCCTTATGCATCTACCTTCTCTTCTTCTACCAACTTCTCTCCAAACACCTCCTTCTCTCCTATCACAACTTTCAATCATCCTCACACCTCATATCACTCCTCATGCAATTCCTAACGCTTCTCATGTCTTCATGTAACAACTCATGTTACTCACATTTCTCAACCTCTTGATAACACAGACCCAATGGTAACTGTATTTCCAATTATGCATTTTTCTACATGTGTGTTCTCAAATTTGTATTGCCTATAAATGTGAATATTCCATAAGCATGGAATAATGCATGATATAAGGAAAGAGTACTGAAAATGTACAGAAACAAGATTATTTTTTCATTTACCATAACTCATCAATTGGCTTCTGGTGATTACACCACCCAAATCAGCGTGGCCGGTGGCTCAAAAAGCAGATATAATAAGCATTCCCATCTGCGTAAAAAAATTGTGCCAAGTGCATCCACATGAAAGAAAAACTTTTTTTTCCCTTAAATTTCCAGAGTTGGGTACAGAGGTGAGGTTTTGTCTTCTTTTAAATTGAAAATAAAATATTAGCAACATCCAGACCAACTGATTTCATGATCATCAATTGCACTTACTGAGATTTACTGTGAGCACATAATCAATCAATAGTGATAAAATAAAACATATCGGTCAAAGATTTCTTATAAACTGTGGTTTTGTTTTGTTTGCAAGTTCCACTTGTGATTGATAAGAAAAATAATAAATACAGCAATATCCTTGTTAGATCCAAGGATCTCCATCCCACTAATGCCTGCTGTAATCCTGATGAATGGAGCGATTGATTTGGTCTTCGCCAAGGAAGAACTTGCAGAGTCCGGGGGCATGGGCAAAAGGAAAAATAACAAGGCACCCCTAGACTCTGCAAAAGTTGAAGCAGTGCAAGGTATGTCAGCATGTTCTTATTGGCTTATTAATATATCATACAAAGTGAACCTATTTGATCAGTTAGAGCCTTTCCTATTTTACAAGTAGTGTGCCAAAGTTGTCAGAATGTCTGCTTCCATATGGAATCATTCAACATATCTGTCAGTTTATCCAGAAACTTCTTTGATTTTATCTTGCAGAATTCGTCTTAGCCTTGTCAAAGAAGAGGGGATGGACCATGCTAACTCCAGCAGACGTGTCCCAAAAGTTTGCCTACAAGGTTACAAATGCAAGAAAGAGGGGATGGACCACGCTAACTCCAGCAGACGTGTCCTAAAAGTTTGCCTACAAGGTCACAAATTATGCAAGGAAGGAAGAGGGGATGGACCAGGCTAGCTCCAGCAGACGTGTCCCAAAAGTTTGCCTACAAGGTCACAAATGCAAGAGGGGATGGACCACGCGAACTCCAGCAGACGTGTCCCAAAAGTTTGCCTACAAGGTCACAAATGCAAGGAAGAGGAGATGGACCATGCTAATTCCAGCAGACGTGTCCCAAAAGTTTGCCTACAAGGTCACAAATGCAAGGAATAGGGGATGGACCACGCTAACTCCAGCAGACGTGTCCCAAAAGTTTGCCTACAAGGTCACAAATGCAAGGAAGGAAGAGGGGATGGACCAGGCTAACTCCAGCAGACGTGTCCCGAAAGTTTGCCTACAAGGTCACAAATGCAAGGAAGGAAGATGGGATGGACCAGGCTAACTCTAGCAGACGTGTCCCAAAAGTTTGCCTACAAAGTCACAAATGCAAGGAAGGAAGAGGTGATGGACCAGGCTAACTCCAGCAGACGTGTCCCAAAAGTTTGCCAACAAGGTCACAAATGTAAGGAGGGATTTCGAAAAAACATTATAAGATAATTAATCAGTAATTAAAGGTACTATATCCCATTTGCAACCAACATCAAATTCTGTAGAACTTTGCAGGAATTATTAATATGTCACATATGTCCTATCTGTGAAATGTACACGTTCGCAGTGTCCTTATATTCAAATTATGCAAGGAAACCCGTTTATACTCTCTAGACTTCACTGTCAGACACTATTGATTGACTGACTGGCTTCTTTTTTTTCTTTGGTAATAACATACATGTACATGTACATAAAATGAGCTGTAAAGGGTACATGCATATGCATTTTTCTACATCAATAACCCACTTCAACCCACTACAAGGTCTGAAACTCAGACTATTTAATTATAGGAGCACGTACTGAAATTTAAAAAAAAAATTGGCCTGCAATAATCGTGTACTTCAATGCAACGTTATTGCATTGTTCTACCTGAATGCCTTTGTCAGGTGAGCAGCACGTTGTACATCTGGGGGGTGTTTCACAAAGATCCTAAGTAGAACTGAACTCTAAGTTGGACTTAAAAATTATGGACAGCCATTGGAGTCTTAAAATGAAATATATTCAAAAGCAGAAATTCAAGTATTTTAGACTTTTTATAAATCCCATGTCCAGAACATGAAATCTCCTTGATGATAACAAATATGAATGATTTGAATAAACAATTAATGCCTTTCAAAATAACTTTTACAAAATATTTTCAAAGATGCTAATGGCTTTCCATAATTTTTTAGTCCAACTTAGAGTTAAGTTCTACTTAGAATCTTTGTGAAACACCCCCTGGATAGCTGGCAACACATGTTATATGAACGCAACGCCTCAAGTGATTGGAGCCTCCCCATTGGCGCAGGAGTATTCAGGGCAAACAGAGCACAAGATTCCATCATAAGAAAAAATCCTACAACTGAAGGCAGCAAGAACAAACTGCGCGGTCAAGAAGGCTGTCATGGAGATTAAATAATTGATGCCCAAACACGCCAACAATAAGCAACATGACGCCGGGGAATTCCTGCGGGACATCATCACGTCATCTTGCCTGCAGTGTGGTGCAGAATGTTCTTTTCTAAAGAGCTATACCTTTCTTTTAGAAAACCAGATGAAGGAGCAACAGCAGATGTCCCTTGTTCAGACTCAAGGATACTTCTGACCAACTACATGAAAATGGAATGGCAGATTATTACATTTCTTCAGAGGTTGCAGTTGCTTCTGCTCTGGTATAACCAAGCCACTACTTTCTGAAAAAGAAAACTCACAAAATCTACAACCAGAGGATTTCAAAGTGGATGAAGTTGCATCATTACCTCTGACTGAAAAACTAAAAAATCAGGCACGGAGCGGACATTTTCTTGTGAATTATACTTGCTTGCTTGCCATGGGATATGCTTGTGAATATATATTTCTGATCAAGAGGGGTATATAAGGAGGGCCGTCGCAAGAATAACTACAAGATCAAGCTTCTTGATCACAATATGATGAAGGAGAACCGGGAACGTAAATCACTGGAGCTGATCGCAATTATATACACATATTTCTTTCTTTTTTACAATCAGTCCTGTGATAAATGCAAGGAGGCACTAGTAGACAGGACAGATGAGGCTCTAGAAGTCTACTTGCAACTAATCAGGTTGAAAGACAATTCAGGTGGTTTCCTTTTTCAGTATTCCTCTAAAAGGAACAAGCGATTTCATGAGATCATTGGCAGGGATGATGCTGACCGGCCATCATGGAAGAGAGGATAGTATTGAAGATGTGGAAGATATGGAGGAGGATGAGGTAAAAGATGAGGAACGTAACAAGGCGGATGATGAAAGGTTGATGGCGAGGAAAGTGGGGTGTGTGGAGCTGACACAGGAGAAGAAAAAGCAAAGTATAGAAGAAATTACAAGCTTAAGGTACTATAGGCAACACCAGATGGGTTGAAAGGCATGATGCTTTTGAAGCTTTCATTGACTTGTATCCAAAGGTAATTTTATAACTATTTGAATTATTTATGGTGGAAGTGATTATTGTAAAAGAAGAACAGATTCCTTGATATTTCAATGTATGTATAACAAAATTAATAGAGAGATTTCAAGGGCCTATATAGTGCTACAAAACAGTTTCTGCTTCTAGTGATAACATTATTCAAACAATATAGAATTTCCATCAAGTTATCAATTCCATTTTCAACATCTTGTGTTGTAAATTGGAAAAACAATGTATGACCTCTTGTATTATTTTCAGCAATTTGATAACAAAAACTTCTTATTCACAGATTGGTGAAACGCTCACAAACATGAAGACATCAGACATTTTTAAACAGGGAAACTGCTTCAGATGCTGTGGGACTACTAGCAGCGATAACCAAGTTTGAATTTGTCACTTGCCTGTACACTGATGGGTATATATCTTCTCGGTATGTGAAATCTGTAGGTAGGAATCTACAAGGGAGGCAGAGAGACATTTCATCAGGCTAATTGATGCAGGTGAAGATGGTTGAACAAAGGCTTCAACAGGTGAGTCAAGTTAATTATGTTTATGCATGCATTTAATGATCAAACATTAAAATTGGATATATTATTGTTTCCTATTTGCTATAGATGTTTACTAAACTTTTCTGTTATTATTCAACTCCTATTAGATCTGGACCGTCTGCTGAGAAAGTAAGCATCGTGAGATGTACGAGGCAACGTGCAGGTTGGGCAAGGAGGCCAGCATTCATCCTGCAAAACCAAGGGTGTGTGGCCGTCAAAAACACAGACCAAATTCTAGGGCAGTAGATGACGGTGGAGCCTAGGAATACAACAGGGTGAATCTGACCATTCAATTTTTTGGATCATCTTGTCAGAATTTTCCTCAAGAGTCGGTTGAGGGCAACTATGAGTGAGGAACAACTTAACGGGTTATCTCAAATGCTTGTACACAGATCAACACCCATCGATGTCAACATGGTTATTCAGACCTTCGCCCTTTAAAACAAGGATAAGATGCGGCTTGCATCTGTGTTGGATGATGACCCCAAGGACGTTTAGAAATACCTGGTAGGGGTAGCTTCAGACAGCCCGTTTCATAAACTACGAAACTAGACCTAAACAAAAATTAAGTGACACTTTAAACAAAAATCTGAATCAAGCAAAAATAATACCGGTAGTTGGTCTTATTTTTTGTTTATTTTGTAGATTCTTAACAACATACATAACACTTTCGTTGGCAGCCTGAACCCCCAGGTTCTAATCTTAGCAACAGGCATGGCAGTGTCTCAACTCAGGAACTGTGATCTCCAAAGATGAACTGTTTACAGAAATCAAGGTAAGCCAAGGGCAGCTGGGTTATTTCTGTTCACGATGACCTGCATGGAAGACAAACTTCGGCCGCCGACAGTCTTCGTCAGGACTAGAGCAGCAGAAGATGAAGAGCCTGGGAGAGCTGACGAAGGGCAAGCGCCAGCTACACCAGCATCCGCAACACCTGTACAACCTGCACCACCTGCACCTGCTCAGCCAGATGTACATGGTACTTCATTTGTAACCCCCTCCCTCAAGGACCATCTCCGCTTCCCTTCCATCACCCTCCCTCCAAAGAAGCAGAGAGAAGCTATGCCTCATGCCATCTACACAGAGCGGTACATAGCGCACTTAAAATCAAAGAGGCAGGAAAAAGAAGACAAAGAAAAGAAGAAGAACGAGAGAAAAGAAGAAAGAAAAAGAAAAAAGACAGAGAAGGAAGAAGCCAAGACAGAGAAGGAAGGTGCAAAGAAGAAGAAGACTGTCCTGGAGGAAGAGGAAGCAATGGAGAAGGTGTGTACCTACAGAGATTGTGGTGGAGAGTATAACGACGAGAACGAGGACGACTGGGTGGAGTGTGACGCCTGTCACGAGTGGTACCATGTCGTGTGTACGGAACTTGCTAATCTTACAAATGGTGAGATTGCAAAAATTGAATTCAAATGTAATAACTGTTAAACAGATTAATGCAATTTTTATTTCCATGAGTTGGGTTTTGTTGCAATACTATAAGTTATATACGCTCCTTTTTCTATCTCTGTATATTAGTGGATTCCGGGCAGCTGGGTTATTTCCGCTCA
The DNA here is from genome assembly GCA_035222895.1 of Strongylocentrotus droebachiensis. Lineage (NCBI taxonomy): Eukaryota > Metazoa > Echinodermata > Echinoidea > Camarodonta > Strongylocentrotidae > Strongylocentrotus > Strongylocentrotus droebachiensis. The sequence continues at coordinate 11,322 of JAVYIG010004455.1, forward strand.
CGAAGACCTGCATGCAAGACAAACTTCTGCCGCCGACAGTCTTCGTCAGGACTCATGCAGCTGATGATGAAGAGCCTGGGAGAGCTGAAGAAGATGCAATAGGAATAGCAGATTCCGGAAAGGGTAATCCAGAAGTGCCTAAAGAACCAGATCAAGGAGCAAGAACAGATTCCCTTTCTTCAGGCCGATCTTTGTCAACTGAAGATCAGCTAAAGGAATATAGACAGCGGAATCGCAAACAGATGGAAGGACATCGTCGACGCCATCAGGAATTGAAGGAGAGCTCCAGATGTGATGTTATAGTGGCGGGGGGACTCCATGGTGAGACACATCAACGGCGAGCGTCTTTCACGGAGGAATAAGAGAGTGATCTGTATATTTATAAACCTGGTGCCAGAAAGATATCGCTACTTCGTCGCCTTGTGAGATGCTAAAGCCCGGCGGTGAACTAATTATTCATGCAGGGACCAACAACATAGTTGAAAGTGCTAGCAATGTTACACACGAGATGGCCGTCCTTTGCGAGTCCGTGGTTGCTGAAGAGTTCTTAGTCACCATCTCCGGCATCTTACTTCGCAGATAGGAGAGCGCCGATGAGAGTAGGCGAGTAGACAAAATCAACCGACTGATGGAGACAGCTGCTCACCAGAACAACTGGGGCTTCATCAACAACTCAGGCATCAATGGGCAACATCTCGGGCAGGATGGAGTTCATCTTAATAGATCTGGTTTACGTATCCTGGCGGCCAACCTCTCTTGTCATATTCACAGTCTCCAGTCGACAACAGGTCAGAATAGAGCTCCAACTCAACGTCAAAGGTCCTATGCCGATGCGGATGCTGGAAAGACAGGGGGTTCATCAGTTTCTGAAGTCTTCACGGAACAGAAGGGACCACAACGCAGAATGATGCGCAGTGAAGGGCGTAAGGTTTCTAGAAGTGTATCGACTGAGGGTCTGGATTTACACCAATCGTCCAACAAGGCCAGGCGCGATGTATGAGACCCGGAAGTGACATGCTGTTGTGTTACAAACAAATTAAAAGGGTAATCTGAAAATGATCTAAATCTATTGTTGATGTGAATATTTTTATGAAATATAATATATGCACATTCCTTAAGTATAAGTCATTTCCATGACAACAGGAATAATTGAAAAAAACTTGTCAGGAGGTAGTTTTCGGCCGGAGGAGGTCGTTTAATTAATGTGCGATGTATGAGAACCGGAAGTGACATTACTTATGCTGTTGTGTCCTACTTTGTGTAGACGGCCACAGGAGCCATCTATCTCTCGAGGTGGCCGAGCTGTGCTTGGAAAACAAGATAATACTCTACTGTTTTCCAGCACATGCTTTGCACGTAATCCAACCGTGTGACTTGAGCCTCTTCAAGTCACACAGTTGGATTTTGGTGAAGCTCCTGAAGGCGCTTACATAGGACGCTCCCCCTCCGGCTGGATGAACAGCGAGGTTTTTTTTTGTTATATTGCGAACTGTTTCATTCCCTTCATCAAACAGAAGGGGGTTACTCTCCCCCATCCTGCTCCTGGTAGACGGCCACAGGAGCCATCTTTCTCTAGAGGTGGCGGAGCTGTGCCTGGAAAACAGGATTATTCTATACTGTTTTCCAGCGCATGCTTCACACGTAATCCAACCTTGTGACTTGAGCCTCTTCAAGGCGAAGTGGGCGGCCACCGAGAGGTCCCACAGGATGGACCATGAGGGTGCATCGGTCACCAAACTTACATTCGCACGAGTGTTCTCAAAGGCATGGGAGGAGACAACATCCGACCCCATGATTGCTCGGAGTGGGATGCTGAGAAGGCAATATCTAGAGCGGAATGGAGGACATTGTGAGAGGACAGGTTGGACGGCGAGGATTGGGGGCTGGTCAAATCCGTAAACATGTGAGGAAGCTCACTCAACGAGAAGTCAGAACAGATATTAGCAAACTAGTCGTCAAGGAGCATGATAATTTATGTGACATAAATAAATTCACATAAATTATGTGAAAGCTGTACAGATGCCAGTTCAAGGAGCTTGGTCGTCATAGGAAGGAGTGCAGCAAAAGAAGCTGTCCTGGAGGAATCTGTTTGATACCAGCCCTAAATTGCTGGAATTCATGATGATTCGACATACGACACTGTAGATTCACCAGCAAACCTGAAGCGGTGGGGATTAAGTGAAGACGATGCTTGCAAGCTTTGTCAACAGAGAGCAACGACTACACATATTCTTGCTGGCTGCCCGAAGGGTCTCAAACAAAGCCGGTACACTTGGCATTACAACCATGTACTAGGTATCATGGGGGATGTTTTAAAGACGAGGATAACAGAACACAACCAAAAGCCGACCCGAACACAAGCATCCTATATACGTTTAGTCAGATAAGGAGAGGCTAGAAATGGTTTATAAGGTCATGCCAATAAGTTCTACAGGAAGGCAGAGGACTTGCCTTGATGGAACTTGCGATTGGAACATTCAAATCGACTTGGGGGAGAAGATAATTGGTCCTCCATCCATTGTCGCGACAAATTTGCATCCTGATGTGGTAATTTGGTCCCCCACTTCAATGAGGGTAATTCTTCTGGAGCTGACGGTACCTGATGGGCCAAATATGGATCCGAAGCGCTTAAATTCCACAAAGTGGTACCCCCTAATGGTTTACCGCTTTAAAAAAAAATTTCCCATCCACTTTCCAATGTGAAATTTCCATACAGGATTGACAAGATATGTAGTCGATGAGTTTTTTCATAGTTTATCCTTATTCATGTCGATAAATCGTGTTTATAAAGAAAAGATGGCAAGCCCTTATCCTGTATCATGCAACATAGTTCATTTTATAGTTCATTTCGTTTATTTCCATTTCCAACAAAATAAATAAAGTACATGGGATTGCATTGTACATAGTAAAACAATGAAACTTAACAATATATTTGTAATTGGTCCACAGTGTACAATAGGCATATAAAACAGGTAGGTCATGGAGGGGACTGCTGAAAAGCTGAGCTTGTAGATTGAAGCCCCCTATAACTTATAGTTGCAAAAATAGTATATCAATAATAAAGGAACGCACAAATACATAAACCAATGAAACATAACATAGAAGGAGTGAAAGGGACAGGGAAAGAAGGGAGACAACGAGAGAGGGCAGGGCTCTTACCTATAACACACACAACACAACACGGGCCGACTGGAATACGGATGGCCAGTACAAAATGAATCAAAATATCCAATGTATTTTATTGAGTTAAATAAATTTAAAAAGAGAGAGCTAACGCTTGATAATTACGCAAAAAATATTTTTTTAATTTGAATTTAAAAGAATTTAAACTGGGGGCATTCTTGATGCTAACATCAAGAATGGTCCATAGCTTAGGGCCTGCGTAAGTGAATATGGATTTAGCAAGTAAAGTTCTAGTTAATGGCAGATGAAATTCGTCAGATTGGCGCGTAGGGTATTTGTGTATAGTTTTATTTTTGATGAATATTAAATTGAAGGCTGATGGTAGCGTATTATTATTGAACTGGTACATAAACTGACCAAGGCTATAACGATACAAATCATTTATTTTCAACACATTATTTTCAACAAATAAAACGTCAGTATGAGATCTCCAGGAAGTGTTACAAATAACACGCATAGCTTTTTTTTGTAGAAGTAGTATTCTATGAAGATAAGAATCGTATGTATTACCCCAAACAATAATACCATAATTTAAGTAGGGCAAAATTAATGTCGAGTAAAGCATTAGTAGGGAGGAGGTTGGCAGAAAAAACTTAACCTTATTTACAATCCCTATGTTGCGAGAGATTGTTCGGCAAATGCTATCAATATGACATTTCCATGAGAGTTTATCGTCTATTATCAGACCTAAAAATTTCATTGAAGTGACGGCTTCTATGTCAGTATTATCTAGTTTAACATTATGTGGTAAGTTACCTATAGAATTGCTGAAGAGCATACATTTTGTTTTTTGTAAATTTAATGATAACTTATTAGCTCTTATCCATTGTAACAATTTGTCTAATTCAATGTTTAGTATATTGACCAAAATATCAGGATCTGCATGTGAGAAGAGCACATTCGAATCATCTGCAAATAAGAGGAAGGAAAGGATATTAGAGGAATTTCGGATATCGTTTATATAGGTAATAAATAAAAGTGGGCCCAGTAGACTGCCCTGTGGAACACCACAATCTACATCTTGCATAGAAGAACATTAGTCGTTAATACACACAAATTGCTTGCGGTTCGTTAGGTAGCCTCTGAACCACTCCAAGGCCCTACCACGAATTCCGGAATTGTTCAATTTGTAGAGAAGTATTTTATGATCGATGGTATCAAAGGCCTTGGAGAGGTCCAGGAAAACACCCACAGTATGCTTGTATTTTTCAATAGCTTCTGTAACTTTTTCGACAAGGGTAAGTAAAGCATGGGATGTACTATGTTTTTGGCGAAAGCCAAACTGAAAATGAGAAATTATGCTGTTTTTATTCAGAAAATTTAGAAGTCTTGTATATATTATTCTTTCCAGAATTTTTGAAAGAGCAGGCAGGAGAGAAATTGGTCTAAAATTACATATATTATCCCTTTCTCCTTTTTTGTAAACCGGTATAACCTTAGAAATCTTCATACAATCGGGAACAACACCGCTAGTCAAGGATAAATTGAATATATGCACCAGCGGATCGACAATGTAGTTTATGACGTTTTTCAATAAAACATTGATCATTGCACCACCTATTTGTTTTTGTGTATTGTACAGTCCTGGCCTAAAGTCGATACCATTTGTGAATCTTAATTAGATATGAACTTGTCAGAGACTTTGTCACTTTAATGCAGTGGCGTAATGAACAAAATGATAATGGTTAGACCGAGTTGGCAGATTTGCCAATTCAGTAAGATGTTGATGTTGCTGAGGACTTCTTGGTTGAAGGGGAACCAGTTAAAAAAGATCAAGATCCTAAGGTTCCCAAGGAGATCAAGAGCAAGAATGCTATCATTAAACGGAAAATAAATACTGGTCCATTGACAAAAAATCAATTGTGCAAGCAAATGTTTCTGTCCATACTTGGAATCTCATCAAGACAAACTAAGACTGTTTTCAATAAAACACAGTCATGTGGTGTTCTCTAAGGAGAACTTTAAGGAGGACGTCAGACTGCCTAACGTGACACCCTTTTGCAGGATAGTGTGCGAAAGCACATAGATAAGTGTCCAAGGATGGAATCGCACTACTGTCGTACAACTAGCAGATGTGAGTACCTGTCATCTGATTTGAATGCTGAGAAAATGCATTTTATGTATCAACAAGAGAATGAAGAGGGTGCCTCTCTTTCTCTATACAAGACGGTCGTAAGGGAAATTAAACTGGAGTTTCACTCCCCAAAGATAGATCAGTGTGGGATCTGTGATACATATATGAGAACATAATTAATGAGAAGAAGAGGAAGACCAAAGATGTTGTAAAAGGATATGGTCATATGCTTTTTATTAAGTTCCTTTTTTCACGTTATTTTGAAATTATTTAGTGTAAATGCTATACAAACTTATGCTGTGTAGATGTCTTTATTGTTCACGAAAATCAATTTTGTAAATATGCTATGTTTTGTTCATGTATTGTATTTTTTCATGTGAAATAAAGTAAACTAAATTGAAACTGAAAACTGAATGTAATAAGGTTGCTCTGAATGAAGAGGAATGTGCAGAACAGGAAAAAATGGAGAAAATTTCATCAAGGGATAAAAGTCAGTAGGATGAAATAGCAATTCAATGCAAATTAGGATTAAAAAACAGCCTCAGTCATTATTAAAAGAGCCCCTGTGAGAAGGCTCACAAGCGCTCTTTTTTTTTTGGAAGAGCCCCTGTGGAATTTGTTTTTGTTTTTTGAGGCTTGCTTTGAGAGCATAATTGGGCATATCATTTTTCTATTTAACCCTTTTAAAGTGGAATCAAAATCACAAAACAACACTTTAAACTTACTTATTCTCCCATTAGAATTCATTAAGTGTCACATGTGCAGTTCCATTTATTAGGTACATTTTCCTAACATACATACATGTAGCTAGGATATAAAGATTTTCAAAAGTGATTGTAGTTTGGTTATGTGTGGAGTGGTACAAATATGTTGTACTCATTTGATACATGTTTGATAATTACTTTAAAATCTTTCTAGGAGGTAAACCAAGCAGGAGAAAATGGACAAGACAAGAAACAGAGGCAATATGGAATGGTCTTGGAGAGTGCATCCAAAAAGAAGTGGTTCCAGTGCCAAACAAAGATCCCCATACTAGAAGGAAGACACTGGCAAGATATTAAGTTCAAATTACACAACATAATCACCTCAATGTTAAGTACTAGGTGTTGAATTTTTTGTTATGCCTCTGTCACAAAGTGGCTGGAGACATGTTTTGGGATTTCAGGGTACACATAATCAGAGGGAAGATCTTGCAACCGACTACTCAATTCACATCAAGGAGAAAAACACAGTGAGGGAGATAAAGAAAAGCCCTAAGGAAATAGCTAAGGAAAAAGCTAAGGAAAGAGCTAGGGAAAGAGCTTGCACAGATCCAACCTTCAACGCTGCTGTTTTTGACCTACAGCAAGTCATCTACCTCCCAAAGTCTGCCCGCTCTGAGTTTTTTTACAAATGTATATTAGCCAATTATGATTTTACCCTTTTCAGTCTTGGTATACCACGAAAGGAACTTGCTACCTATCGCATGAAGGGCAAACCAAACTCGGATCTTGTGAAATTGCTTCATACATACATTCATATCTGTTTGGTCCTGACAACGATGGCATTGAAGAAGTAAGATTTCTTGCCGATGGTTGCCCTGGACAGAATAAGAATTCCATTCTGCCCAGTATGATGTTGCCCTTCATAGAAAGGGCAAAGTGTATCAAGAGCATCAAACAATACTTCTTTGAAGTTGGACTTGGTCAGTCGAGGGAGACTCTATGCATAGTACCATAGAAAGAGCTATCCAGCGGGTGGGAGAGATGTTGCCAGCCGGGCTTGCCTGCATGTGTAGCATATGGCAAAAACTCATCCCAAACCTTACACAGCCATTACAGTCAAGAAGACTGCTGAAGTTACGAATTGGAAGACATACAGCCAAAGGAATTATCTTGTCCAACTTGTCTCAGAGAAAATAAGTGTAGTGGAATCTAAGAGGAACGATTACGAAACGGTTTCCCGCAAATCAAGTGTCTGGGAAGAAATTTCTCAGAAGTTTCATGCCCGATACGGATGGCAAAAGAAAAGAGCTAAGAAAAGAGCTTGCACAGATCCAACCTTCATAGAAAGGGCAAGGTGTATGAAGAGGATCAAACAAAGTTTCTTTGAAGTTGGACAGGGGCAGTCGGAGGGAGACTCTATGCATATTGCCATAGAAAGAGCTATCCAGCAGGTGGGCGAGATGATGTTACCACCCTAGCAAGCCTGCATCTATAGGATGGCAAGAACTCATCCCAAACCTTACACAGCCATTACAGTGAAGACTGCTTAAGTTATGGATTGGAAGACATACAGCCAAAGGAAATATCTTGTCCAACTTGTTTTAGACAAAATAAGTGTAGTGGAATCTAAGAGAAACGATTACGAAACGGTTTCCCGAAAATCAAGTGCCAGGGAAGAAATTTCTCAGAAGTTTCATGCCTGATACGGACAGAAAGAGGGGGCTAAATCCTGTTTGGAGCAATGGAAGCGATTAAAACAAACTGCCAAGACGGAATGGAGTCATTACAGCCAGGATGTGATGGAAACTGGAGGAATTCAAGTGGAGAAAAAAAACCTCACAGTTGACCTCCTTCCTGCGGGACATCATCCCAAATGAATTCAAGTAAATACACAATCCTTATGACGACGATGCGATGGTGACGCAACACAACGATGAGGCAGTGTCTGCCCTCGAGTACCCATGCAGGAAACAACAATGCTCAGAAAGTGTTCCACTCAGTGTGGCCCTGCTCTGTCAGCGTCTGCAAGTAGGAAAGATCCTGCATACGATGAGTACTTGGCAGAGGAAAGAGAGAAAATCAAGGAAGAGCGCGAGAAATTTGTACTCGAAAACAGGAAAATTCCAACTAGAAAAGCAATTGATCATGTTGAAAATACAGAAATTACAGATGGAAATGGATAAAAAGAAACGCTATGTCAATGATTTTGAACTCTAACTCTAGGTTCATCCTTGCAAATGTGGCATCATTTATATTAGGGGGAATCCCATCAAGAACGTATGCAAATAAGATGTGACAGCACATGATTGAAACGACAGCCCCGAAAAATGTAAGACACAGCAGCAGGAAAGTATGGGCTACCATACGCAAGCTTGGAATTGACAACACCCGAGCTCAACAGCATCATAATGTTACGGCAGACCAAGTAGCGAACCAGCTGTTGAAGAATGGAAATGCCCTGAAGACCCGGAGTTGACCAAAACATGTAGGTGTAAAACTGGATCGCACCTTATCCTATAAGAAGCACATCGAGAAGTTAATAGGAAAACCTTTTTCGATCAGGTATGTTAACTGATCAGTGACTACCAGAAAAGTCAAGTTTGACTGCGAGTAAGTCCTTTGAAAATCAGGAAGGCCTGATTTTAACTTATATGAACGAAGATTACAAACATGGTAGCATACTGATATCTGGCATGGATGAAGCCCAGGATTGAAAGGTCCCAGACTGTCAATTTGGATGAACCGGAGAACAACAACAATAAATTAAGTGAGCTCATTTCAACGACAGATGTGGATACATGAGTGATTTACGAACGTCGCTGACAAGCTATCTAATGAAGATAGCATACTGTACGGCAGACATGGCATATCACTTAAGCTTAGTTACAAGTAACATTAATGCACTATGGCATTAAAGAGGATCGCTAGGGGCACCAGAGGCGTATAAATATAATATGTTTGGATGGTCTCTTTAGTGGATAGTAATGTCGAAGTAGCTGCCAGCTATCTACTGAAGATGGCAGACATGGTAGATAACTTGAGCTTAGTTACAAGTAACATTAATGCGCTAAGGCATGAGAGAGGATCACATGAGAGTCACTAAAATATATGCACAGCTATGTAAGAGGCTGCACAAGTTTGGTAGTAACATGGCCTCTGCTTGCCTAGCCTATGTTGCTGTCTAATGAAGATAGCATATACTGTACGGCAGACATGGTAGATAACTTGAGCTTAGTTACAAGTAACATTAATGCGCTATGGCATTAGAGAGGATCATATGAAAGTCACTCAAATATATAAGCAGTTATGGCTGAACAAGTTTGGTAGTAACATGTCCCCTGCTTGCCTAGCCTATGTTGCTATCTACTAAAGATAGCATATGGAACAAATTGGTAAAGATCACGAATCATACATGTACAATACTACATACATGCTACTTAACTCTTAAGCTGCCACCCATACAATGCAACCAGTGCCACAGTGCTAATTCCTATTGTGCCACAGTGCTAATCTCCTGCGTGCCAAGTTAATTTTAAGGTTGGTTCAAGTGCGTGTTATTTAAATCTTTACAAAAAACAAATCGCTGAATTACTCGAGAAAATCCAATCTGACTGTTGTATACAAAGACGCGTAATCCAAAGCCGATAATCTGATGCACGCGATGGTACTTTCAATAGCGCTGCAAAAGCACTCAGCACGGTGCAATGGGCATGAACAATAACTGTTATTACATCTGCGCGCTAGCGCGCACGAAGCACCGTAGCGGTGGCTCGCTAGCATGAACGTGGCTTTCAATCGATAGCACGCTCGCGTGCACATGGCACTATAACAATAGCGCGCTAGCAGTTTCATGGCAGGATAAGAGTTAATAAAACAATTACTTGGAATTAATTTCTATAATAATCAAATGAGAGGACTGACCAGTTTGACGGCGGTCATCGTAAAAAAAAAGAGAGGCCATGAACATTTACTTGCTGAAAAGCAACAACAAAAACAAAAATATTTTGCATCCCTAATTTTCTGCATTCTGTCAAAAACACAAGTGATCACTTGTGTATTTGCATCATCAAGAATAAAAAATATCAGGAACATCAATAGATATTGACACTTTGGGTTTATAAAAAATAATGCACGACACAAATGCAGCAGTTCTATAATGGATTTGATCAAAAAGGAAGGTACATGTACATACAATTGAGACATTCTTGGCGTTCATTAGTACTAAATTGAATCACGCCCTACCACAACTGGAAGCAACGATTTTTAACATCGGATCCTTCAACAATAGTGATAATCTATCCAACCTGCGCGCCCATGCATGATCCTGCATAATTGAAGGCTTTTTCCAGGCAGACTTGTACTTCCGGTGAAGCTGGCCATCGACCAAAGAATCCTAAAGAAAGTAGTAGCTTGACTCCTTCTTGTATGTGTCGAATGCTGACCTGAAATGAAAATTGATGAGGAAACCTTTTGTATCAAATATTATTTTTTCCCCTGATTAATCTTGCAAATGATAGACTTCTGTTGATTTTCAATGCCAAACACATTCTTTTTCTTAAAACATTAGTCGTTATCACTTTTTACAAATTTCAAATTATAACGCCACCCAACCTATGACCACCACCTGGGGGGTGTTTCACAAAACTTGTCATCAGTGACAAATGACAGTTTTTGTTATAAGCTACTGAAATCCTTGCTACTGATCGGTTATCAGCAGATTTGTCACTGATATTTGTCATTTGTCATTAAAAAAAGGCTTTGTGAAACAGGTCCATGTACTGTGTTTTATCACCTTAACTTCTACCAAGGTGTTTGGGTGTCAATGATAACCTAATCGTGCGCTGCAAAAGGACACATAATACCCCATCTCCTTATGAAACTTACGTTTATACTCATTCCTGGCTTTGGAAAGGTGTTGATCCGCTATGCCAAGGCCTAGTTTAAGAAGGAGTACAAAGGATGGGCACCATTTCACGCCTCGACGACTGTAGAGGGCGATATTTCTTTGAGATGATAATGACGCTTAATACAGGTCACAACTGTCAAAACAAGGGAGGAAAAAAATAGTAAGTTACGAAACAACCAATCAAAGCCATTATTGCCTAATCATGCCATTATGCCAATATTTTTGTAACACCTTTGAATTTCTCTTTTCTCTCATTATCTTTCTTGCTATTGTAGCCAGATTAAAGAGGCAGTCATCTGTATATTATGATTCATTTTTTTTTAATCGCTCTGATAAGACCTAACAAATGCTAAAAAAAATACTAACCTTTAACGTACAACTCTAAGTAATTTATATAATAATAATAATGATAATAATATTTCGCTTTTATATAGCGCTTAATACAAATGTCTTTAAGCGCTTTACAGATATATACTATTACCCCAGTCATTATATTATTACATGATATTATTACATGATATTATTTATTTTTGGTGCTTGATAAATCTTTAGAGCTATTTATCACAACTTTGAAATTTTAGATGGTTACCATTTCGTGTTTTTTTCTTCTTCCTTCTTTTTTTTTTTTTTTTTTTTTTTTCTTTTTCTTTGTTCATTTTTCACTTTTAAAAAATAATTCAGTTTTGAGTTCCAAATTTTTGATCGATCGAGTGGGTAGTACATGCACAACTATACTTATTATAGGCTCTGTATAAGCTTGGCTTGTTAGAACTCTTGTGAGTAATGTGCCGCGGGATTCCATATCCTCAAACTGCTGGCGAACAGAGCAACAAGACCAAGCTCTGTAATTATTAGGATCTCTGTCCAGTAGTGCCGTGGTTGTGCCATCGAACTGGATCGACCAAATCAATTGATTTATAATATATATATATATATAATTTTTTTTTTCCGTAACATGAGAGTAATTTTAATAGTTTCATTCTATTAATTAAATGTGATGTTAACTGTTATTGTATAATTGTTTTAAATGGGGGCATGCTACAAGAGTCCTTTTCGCACCACGGGGCAACCTGTCTGACAGTTGTAGCAACTACTCCGAAGATCAAGATACATTAATCTTGATCTAAGGAGACACGAACGAATGAACCCCAGTCATTGGATTCAATACTTGCCCGCACACAATGTGTGCGCAATCTCCACTTCTAGCTGGGGAGCATTCCAGCCAGGCGTTATATATAAAGGTAAGTGTTGTACATTAGAAAGGAAAACCTGCTGAAAGCTCACCAAGCTGTGTCCACTGCTTTTCTTTTGCAGACTCCTTTATGTGCTTTCCCCGACATGTGTGCATCCATGTAGCTGGAGAGAGTTCCATGTCGTGTCTTCAAGTATTTTAGTCCTGCAGATGTCGACTAGAATAATCAGAACTTCTATGTAGGCCTACGAATGAAATTAGACATGCCTAAGGTATTTGATTGAAAGCGAGTAACATATACATGTACAAATAATCTAGTATGAGGAATATCTTCCTACATTATATATACATGTATGTCCCGGATACATGTTCAGTATATGACTTACAATGAGAGGGTTTGAAATATCTATCTTCATAATTTACTTTTTAATCCATTTGGCATCATTTATTTGTGTAATGTATTACAAGTAGCCACTATTATTATTATTATTATTATTATTACAAGTCTTGTACCTAATATTTTTAACTTGGGAGTGAAAGAAACATTAGTGGTAAAATGAGATGGCATTTAATTGATTTATCTTAAACCAAATCACTGACCGTTCTCCTCAGCTATCTGTATACAGGTTCTTGAAGTAAAAATTTACCAGCACCCCCCCCCCCCCCCCCCCTTCTCCCAATATAATAATATCACCCTCTCCAAACATCTGTCTCTCTCGCTTTGCTTAGAAATTAAACTGTATATAGTTTTGCCCCCCACTTTTTGGTTGGGGGGGCAACTGCCCCCCACTTTTTGGTTGGGGGGGCAACTGCCCCCCCCCCCCCTCAACTTCCGGGGCCTATGCAGGGGGTGGAGCCCCAGAAGTTCAGGGGGTATAGGCATTTAATTACTGTCAGACAAGCATATTTTGATAACTTCTTTGTGATACTGGCAGGACACAAATTGATGTGGCGTCCAGGGGGTGGAGCGCCCGGAAGCTCAGGGGTTTTGGACAATAATTACGGTCAGATTAGCATATTTTTATACCTTATTTGTGACACTGACAGGTCACAAATTGATGTGGGGTCCATGGGGGCAGAGCCCCCAGAAGCTCAATGGTCATATACATTAAATTACCGTCAGATAAGCAAACTTTGATACCTTATTTGTGACACTGGCAGGACACAAATTGGTGCGAGGTCCAGGGGGTGGAGTCCCCAGAAGCTCAGGGGTTTTAGGCATTTTATAACGGTCAAATAAGCATGCAGGGGCCCACTTAAGGGACCCTGGTAGGGTTTAGGGGGCAGAGCCCCGGAAGCTCAGGGGTTAAGGTATTTAATTGCGGTCAGATGTGCATAATGATACCTTGGTTGTGACACTGGTAGGTCACTAATTGGCGTGGGGTCCCCGTAGCGGAGCCCCCAGAAGCTCAGGGGTTTTAGGCATTTTATAACGGTCAGATAAGCATCCAGGGTTCCGCCTTAGGGCCCTAGGTGGAATCCAGGGGGCAGAGCCCCCAGAGGATCAGGGGTTTTAGGCATTAGGCATTAAATTACCGTCAGATGAGCATATTTTGATACCTAATCTGTGACACTGGCAGGTCACTTATTAGTGTGGGGACCAGGGTGCAGAGCCCCCTGGAGCTCAGGGGTCCTTGGCATTCAATTATCGTCAGATGAGCATCCAGGTACACACCTTAGGGTCCTAGGTGGAATCCAAGGAGCAGAGCCCTGGGAAGCTCAGGGGTTTTAGGCATTTAATCACTGTCACTGAGATGAGCAAATTTTGACTCCTTATTATTTTGTCACAAAGGCAGGTCACTCTTCTTTCTTTATGAATTTGCCATTTTCCCACAAACATATAAAAAAAAATTATAATTTAAATCTACTAGACATTGAGGAAGAATCTCAGACAATTATGTCATTTCAGCAACATTTGTAAACCACCGCTATCGTATTAGAAATAAACCACATTTAAATTATATTTGGGGGGCCTCTGTCACCCCCCCCCCCCCCATCAGTACGCCAGTGCCCCACCCCCCCCCCCCCCCCCCCGATCTACACCTTGTTGGCGGAAAAAATTGTAATTGATCTCCCCTACCTTTCTTCTTTCTCTTTTTTTCCCCTTTCTCTCCTCTTTTCCTTTCCTGTCCCTTCCTTCTCTGTTTCGCCCCCCCCCCCGATCCACACGTTATTGGCGCGATTAATCGCAACTGTTCTCCCCTTCTTTTTACGCTTTTATTTTTTTGTTCCCTGTTCCCTTTTAGCTATCCTCTTTCCCTTCCTTCCCCTTTTTTTTTTTTTGGGGGGGGGGGGGGGGTGGCAGGGGTAGGGGGAGGAAAGGGCCTTCTGCCCCCCCCCCCCGAACTACAACTTGTTTGCGGGGAAAATTGCAACTGATTTCCCCTTCTTTTCTTTTCTTTTCCTTCCTTCCCTCTTATTTTTTGATGGGGGGGGGGGGGGAGGTAACACTAACAGCTGGGAGGCAAGGCCCTTTCGCCCCCCCCCCCCCCCCCCCCTCTCCACTTTTCTTTTCTTCTTCCTCTTTTTTCTTTCCCCTTCTCTCTTCTTTTCCTTCTCTCTCTCTCTCTCTTGTTCGTTTTTTTTTGCGGGGGGGGGGGGGGGGGGGGGCAAGGCCCGCTCAGCCCCTCCCCCCCCCTGGATCCGCGCCTGCACACACATATAGATCTACTCTAGTAGTAGTACTTAGTAGGCCTACTACTACTAGAGTACTACTAGTACTAGTAGATCTAGATCTAGATTTTCTAGATCTATCTAGATCTAGTCTAGAATCTAGATCTACTAGAGGTCTACTACTACTAGACCCTAGTAGGCTAGATCTACCTAACTTTTTGTTAGACATGAAATCACAACAAAGTTGATGCAAAGGAATTCAATCGATCGATGAACAGGCTCTGTCCTACCAACATTGATGGATTAAAGTAAAGTAGACTCTAGGCCTAGTCCTAGACTAGTCTAGGCTAGACCTAAGTAGATCTAGAGTCTAGATCTAGACCTAATTTGGTAATAAAAATATTGTCCAATTTTGCATGAGCGCGCAATCATGCACATGGACTGCATAGATCTAGGGATGTGTGCAATCTCTATGGGAAGGATTTTTAGCACACAAAACCGAGTGCGCGATCAGACACCCTACCTGAGGCCGGTCTATAGATCCTCTAGATCTAGAGTCTACTCTTTGCTATGACTATGTCCCTCCGCGGCAGACGCGGGCGGGTGGGCTACGGCGCGGCGTGCTTTGCCCTAGGCCCTATGTAGTATACGGTACCCATTCGCAAGACCGGACCTCGAAAGGCCAATTTAAAATTTCGACAAGTTCTTCAGCTAATTTTCATCATCGGCAATAACCTTTAAAACAAACAATTAGATCTACCAGAAATCTTCTTAAGCATTCATACGTCATTTTTCTTACCTTAAGAGCTCGATGACTTTCCCATCGATCTATATCTCGAAGAAAATCGTCCACTATTTTATTCTTTCAAGTATTAATTGCATGCACAACATAACATACATTGTTCGAAGTCTAGTCTAGTAT
This sequence comes from Strongylocentrotus droebachiensis, assembly GCA_035222895.1. Lineage (NCBI taxonomy): Eukaryota > Metazoa > Echinodermata > Echinoidea > Camarodonta > Strongylocentrotidae > Strongylocentrotus > Strongylocentrotus droebachiensis. The sequence continues at coordinate 26,916 of JAVYIG010004455.1, forward strand.
ACTGATCAGATGGCGCGCGCGCGCGACCGATCGAGAATACCAACGAAGCGCGCTCGATCGTGAGATCTGATTCGTTGAAATTGTATACTGTACTGCGTGACGTTATCTACGGGCCATCTGATTGGCGAGAAGTTTAAGTCACTCAAAGATTTAAATCTAGAAGCTAGCTGGTTCCGATCATTATACTACTATATCTCTATGGTTCCGATAGAACTTTTTTGACAGGGGCGGGGCGTCAGCGGCGAGGGAACGACCAATCGGGGTGGGTCTGGGAGGGGGTCAGAACCAGGGGCGTAGACAACGGGGGGGATGAGGGGGATGCATCCCCCCCACCTCACAAGGTGGGGGGGGGGGGATGGCATGTACAATCATCCCCCCCAGGTTTTGGGGAATGATATTTGCTTACTTAATAAGTCATAATGATGATAATAATAGTAATAATAATAATGATAACAATTATAATATTAATAATAATAATTATTATGATGATGATAATAATAATCCTCATCATTATTGTAATTGTGTTTATTGTTATTAGCCGCATTCACACGGTGAAAGCCAATTCAGACGGTAAAAAAAAGAAAATCGTACAAGTATTTTGTGGTTATCTTGTAACCACAAGATAACCACAAGATTAAACAGGCGCGGATCTACGGGGGTTTAGGGGGTTTAACCCCCCCCCCCCCCCCCCTTGGGCGGCCCAAAAAACAAACAAAACAAAAAAAGGGAAAAAAAGAGAAAAAAAAAAGAAAAAAAAAAGAAAAAAAACGCACGCTGGAGAGAAACCCTTTCAAGTGCAAATATTGTGAGAAGATATTCAACTCATCTGGTAACTTAACCAAACACATGATAACTCTGGATATTACTGTGTATTTAACTGTTACTTGATTTAAAAAGACGTTATCATGCACTGCTTTTTATGGTCTCCATTGTGTTAATAGATACCAGGGTAGCGTTTCTCGAAACCGTCATAACTGCAAGTTCACCGACATCCCATTGAAACGCGTGTATTAAGTTTAACACGCGTTTCAATGGGATGTCGGTGAACTTGTATAGTTATGACGGTTTCGAGAAACGCTGCCCTGGAAAACATCACTTACGGGGTTCAAATAAACACCCCCCAAAAAATCGGCTCGCCGCTTCGCGGCTCGTGGACGATGCTCCGCATCGTCATTATTTTGGTCAACCCCCCCCCCTTAGCAAAAAGCTAGATCCGCCCCAGTGAGTCATCCCCCCCAGGTGTACGAACCTGTCTACGCCACTGGTCAGAACCACTGATCTTCCGTAGAGATCAGTGGTCAGAACCCCCTCATAGAGTAGGCTCATTTTCAGGCACTTCCTGTATAGATCTAGTAATATGCGTACATTTGCTTTCTCCTGAGTCCTGACCCCCTCCAAGAGTAGGGATCTTTTGCAATTTGGAACCAATGTTCACAGGCACTAGCTTCCTGGAGAAAAAAAAAACGAGGCCTTCTGATTGGTTAGATGTTAGAGAAAAGTGATCTGTCACGTCGTGAGACGTTGTATATGCTTCGTTGCTGCACAATGATGATTTGTTTGATCATGTTTTCAATAACAAGATCAAACTCACTGATGAAAATCTATACTGGGTGCATGCCAATAAGTTCTTTACAACAATAAACAAAAAATGAAGTGCTACTCGGTGTGGCGTGGAAAGTGGGGCATAATGGAACACTTAATTTCAAACTTGCAATATGACGTCATCAACGACACAAAAACAGTAAAAACAACAGTTTCAGATACGTTGTATGCACTTTATTATCAACGAAAAACCGACAAAAACCACGGTAAAATTGCACAGAAACTCGAAATGAATTTTACAAATGAAAAATCCAACTTGCCCTACCCCTGAGGCATAATGGCACTCCCCCCTGGGGCAAAATGGATCTACGGATCCATATTGCCCCATCAGAACTCTAACATTCTATATTGAGTAATGTACCTAAGGTAACTTTAAGCATACTTGGTGGGGCAGAGCTGCATAATGAAAGCCTATAGTAGTTTCAAACATTTATGGGGCAAAACTGGAAAGGTAATCGTAATAAAGCCTGGTTTAAAAGTAGAAAATGTAGACTTGTAAAATGTGCACTACACTCTAAATTTCTTAGACTGTAATCTGGGTCACATTTTCGTTCTGATACAACCACTAGTCACGTAAACCAACTGCTAGGCACATACTTTGAATTCAGCTAACTTCAGTGGCGGATCTAGGGGGGGGGGTTGGGGGGGGTTGCAACCCCCCCCCAAAAAAAAAAAAAATCCGGGGACCTTTTTTATTAAATCTTATCGCAAGAAAACGCCATTTTCACACACAGATTTTCAAAAATTTTCCCTACTGTGGGAGGGGGGACACCCCCTCCCACACCCTCCCCCCTCGCTCGCTCCGCTCGCTTGGACTCGGTCGCTACGCTCCCTCGCAAACCACCCCAACCCCCCCCCCTTTATAAAAAGCTGGATCCGCCCCTGAACTTATACATCTAAAACTGGCTGGGAAACTAAAACAACTATCGATTGTTTTATGAACCAACTGTACTTTCAGAATGGAACATGAAACATTGGTAAACAGGCCTCTATAAAAAGGGCGAAAACAATTAAGATATGTTATTTTCAATTGGGGCAAAACGGAACCCTGTTCCATTTTGCCCCGTACCTATATGGTCCATTTTGCCCCAATGACATATTTTTTAATAAAAGTTTGCGTAGAAAATCCTTTAAGCATAGTTGGCATGCAAACAGGCGAGTCTAACGTTGATATCTTTATGATTAATATATACAAATATTTGATTAGAATCGATACCAAAATTACCAAATTTCAGCCATATGAACATCCCCTTACCTTAGATCATGAGGCTGTAATTTTTTGGATGGGACCTTACTCCGATGTGCCTCGATGTAACCGGATGAAAATTCAGTGCTGACGGTTAGTTTGGCATTTTCTCTTCCTCAAAGAATTTGCACAGAGGGCGACCTTTTTTAACATAATATGCTAATTTCAAAGTTCCATTTTGCCCCCCGCGGGTCCGTTATGCCCCACTTCCCCCTACACATGCATGGCAAATTGGCAATCACATGGTAGATAAATGATCGTCAGTACTGGGTCTAATAAATAAAAGAGAACTAAATTTGAACTATCCCGTACATTTGCAAGAACGTAGTCAATAAGAGTTGCCGAAGTTTTGGTTATTCTATAGTGGTTCATGAAATAAGTGGCAATTAGAAAGGCCTACTATAGTATACTTGCGCTGATAGCCCGTAAATTGGCAAAAAGCCCCATAATTATATATAGCCTCGGTCACAAATGCCATTACGAACGAACGCCGTACGAACGAATTTCAGACAATGGAAATTCGGGAAGACAATGGAACCCCCCCCCCCCCCCCCCCACACTCGGAGAACGGACGGACCGCATGCGTGTTACCAAAATGTCCGGTAAAGGGGTACTTTTCGTGCCACGAAGTCCGGCCCGAGAATTGTAAAAAAAAAGGGGTGTATTAACTTTTCACCCGGAGATTTCTTTAAAAAGGTTTTTTTTTTTTTCTTTTTTCTCTCTCATCTCTTTGGACTCCTGAGAAATTATTCCAAATTTAGGGGGGTACATTGAGCATTTGTCATGATTTAGGGGGGTCTCCGAGGCAGGAAAAGCACGCAAAAAGCCCGCAAAAGGGGGGTTCGGAAATGTTGGCAGTCCTCAGATAGGGGTGCTTTCAAAAAGAGGGAACAAGCCATGCGTACCCTAAATAACACTGAGTGGGGAGGGGGGCGGGGGAAAAACAGGGATATTCGTACGAAATTACCGTTCGTACGAACCTTTGTGACCGTAGCAATTACTAAACGCAACGCTATGTTTAAACAGTACTCTGTACAATCACTTTAATCTGTACAATGTCACTATTAAATGGCCTCTTCATGGCGCCGATATACGTCAGGCAATTGACGCCTCAGGATACAGCAGGCAATCAGAGCGAGAGAGGGGGTAAAAGAGAGAGAAAGAGAGAGAGAGAGGGGAGAGAAGAGAGAGAGGGAAATAGAGGCAATCAGCCTTGTTGAACAACTTTTTGTTTCCCTGTGGATTCCGACGATTGTAAAGTAAAAAGCCTATGATTTTTCCCATTCCTTATTAAAGATTCCTTATTTTAAAGATAAACATTTATTTTCTTATTTTTAATTAAATGAGGCCTACGTAAAGTACACTCAGCCTTTCCTCTATTTCCCTCTCTCTCTCTTCTCGCCTCTCTCTTTCTCTCTCTCCCCCTTCCCCCATCAAAACTTTGTTCCATTCACAAATCAAAAGAAAACCATTCCATGCACGGTCTTTTCAAATAAATAAATCTGTTCACTTTTATTTCTCCCCTCTATGTTAGTCTACCACTCTGAATGCAATGCACAACATAGACATACTGAAATGACTTCAATAACTACAGAAAGACAACAATTTCCCTCCATTTTCATGACACCCAGAAAAGCTGGACAGCTTGAAACGTACATAATACATCATTTTTCTCTACCTTATTACTTTTGAAGTGTGTTGCATGTTCACTAAACTTTTCTACAAAATAAGATGACTTTGAGATTTCAAAATTGGATAGAAATACCAAATTTGAAAGTTATATTGTCAGCTTTCTCATATATTATTGGTGTAGCACTCATGACTTTGCTCTTCATCTTGAATAGTTATTTTCTCGCGAGTCATAAAATTATTTCAAGGCAGTAATTGTATTACTCTCTAAAACATCCTGTTTATACCATCATTTTACTCTCTGACATAAAACATTAATTCAGAATATTTTAACCTTGTGTGTTAAGCTAGTTAGTGTAAGTGTCCTGTCTCGTTTTATACTTGTTTCTACTATCCGTCTATCAAAATTCAAATCTATCTAATACATGTAGATACTTAAATGTTGACAACTATGAATATCATATATAATTGGAAGCTTTGCATTATTTTGCGATTAATTTGCTCTGCAAAGCATTTGCTGCTTTTTTTAAGGCATTTTTTTTTAAACAACAGCTGCCCATGGCTTTGAACAGATCTAATCATATTGACAAGACTTAACATCACATTTAAATATATCATCTGGAACCCGTTTCAAAAAGCCTATTTTCAATGACAAATGACAAAAATCAGTGACAAATCTGTTGATAACCAATCAGAAGCAAGGATTTCAGTAGCTTATAACAACCCTGTCATTTGTCACTGATGACAAGTTTTGTGAAACACCCCCCTGTTTGGAGCCAGAAGGTCAATAATTCTTCTATTTAAAACAAATTTAAAGCCCTTCTTGCTCTGAACAGGTGATATCAGAAATGTTTTTACAAAATCTAGGTATTGTGCACTACATCCTTGTTAATAATTTGATCTTAGAAGTGAATAAAAAGGAAAATGGAGGCAATTTTCCAAACAGGAATAGTTTAAAGGTATACTCATAACCATTATGACAAGAACCACAATATGCGAGACAACTTTATGAACTACATGGTAACTTCTTTTCTTCATTTCATTGTAAACATTGTTTTGTTTTTTGGAAGTTTGGAATAAATATTTGACCGAACTTGGTAGGATACAATCTGTTAAACTTGCAGTGTCATTTAAGTGAAAGGAATTTGCGACCACAAGCCATATGCAGAGAACTCTATGCAGGATAAAGAAAACAAAATATTCATTTTTAATTTGCAAAGAGTCAAGCAAATCTTTTTTTTCCCAAAGAACTTAGTTTTGTCACGAATTGTCTTTGCAGTCTTTCATGTAATATAGTCATACATACAAAACATGAAGTATATTGATATCCTTGGCATCTAATAAAGGGGAAATAATAACAATAACCCCTGGTAATGACTTTCAAGCCTCATATTACTCCACATATTGAGAGCTTTTAGAGTATGTTATGTGCTTGGAATTTGCAGATTTACATAGGTTTGAATATAATTTTTTTAATACACATTTTTGTCATCACTTCAACAAAAAAATATACATGTATATTCAAGTAATAAAATACATGTAACACTTTTTGAAAACTTGCACTACAAATCATAAATAATTCTAATTATAACAAAGTGAGTTGTTACATTATCACAAACAGGCACCCTTTAAAGCATCTTTACCAAAAATATTTCATATTTTGGGAGAGGCACACAATCCTCTCAAAACAATACTTACAGAAAATATTTTGCAAATCTATCCGAACAAGGATTATGACATTCCAGTCTACCAGCCCATACAGTAGGTTTATATCTCATGAATAAAGGTTAATTAAATGTTTTGAATAAGCCTGGTACTAGGAAGTTTTTCTTTCTTTGGGGCTGGAATGTGCAAGAAAGCAGACAGCTATTTTTGTATAAACAGTTAACTCTGCTTAAGTCCAATATATTGGGACCGCAAAAGATGGTTCGACTTATGCAAAATTCAACTTCCGAGTAAATGTAAATACCACGTTTGGCATGGTTTGGCCCAAAACATTGATTCAACTTTTGCAATTTGTTAGTTATGGAGAGTTAACTGTTTAACGCCAACCATCTCCTTACACAGTTTGTACAAATAAAAAAAAAATCTTCAATTTTATTAAATGTGCTTTCACCTTTAAATTATTAGGGCTAATATACCTTACACTGGAAAGTTACACCTTCAAACCCTTTATTGTGTGATCTCCTGTACAATTATGTATAAGTATAATGTTAATTATGATATAATCTTCTATCATCTCTCTATAATACACTCTGAAATATATTAATCTCCCTGTACATAATGTGCAAACAGTGTATATACATGTACATGGTGGCTACCATACAGTGAAGACCTGTTCATAAATGGCACAGGAAACTGCTGCAGTTTCTTCTGTAATGTGTACTCGATTGGATGAAAAAGAGTAGCTGTGTACAACAAACTTCTTATGCGTACTCACTTATCTGTTTCTTTTAAGATACAAAAAACGTTAGCCATATTATGATTACGTCCTTTCAAACATGAACCCCCCCCCCAAAAAAAAAAAGGGCTGCAGTTTACAGCATCAAATGTGAACATGCCTTATGTCAAGCTAAGTTTGGTGTATAACTAATAAATGTTGGCACCTTTGAAATACAGAAATTGTGTACTACATGGAAATGTCCTTGCCTTATAACTTATAACCAAACTTAACTTGCTCATTTCTTACAAACATTACAAGGCCAATTATCAAACTGACCGTTACAAAGAAAAACAATACACAAACTAAAAATATAATACAGTGTACATAATATAAAGGACAAAATCTACAAAAGAGCTTAAAGCAAGTGAGCAAACAGGCAATCAAAAAATATTTTGAGTGGATCTATTCATTCCATTAAATGTGCAAACAAAAAGATTATTTGTTGTGTAAAATATCTACATATGGTATTATGCTTTTGAATTTGAGCTATAAATACACCTATAGAGAGAAATGCAAACATATTAGGCTCATTGGTGTATGGATAGCATAAAGTGAACCCATTGTTTACTGGAACCTGGTGGCTCCTGTATTAAGCCTATGGGAAAGAGAAAATTCAGTTGTCAACGGGCCAATGACGACCTTGGCAAATATATCTTAATAGACAAGATTTATTCAATTCTGTTACAGCGTCACAAGTTAGAATTCATAAATGGACCCCCAAAATCTTGAAGAATTTACTACTTTGTACACCAAGAATTTAAAATGTGGCCGAAAAATAAATTGCAAGGGCCCGAATTCACGCCTTTACCTGAAACCACTGTGGTAGATGTTATTTTGTCCAAGAAAGGTATGCTTCGGGACTTATATGTCAGTCAGTAAAAGGGGGATGTATACAAAATATATTACAGCACAACAAAATTGCACTTCAGAGTAAAAGATTTGATGTATTTCAGAGATAGGTCTCATGAGCTACATACTCCCTTTTATTTCCAAAGCCATAACCAAGTGAGTTTTGTAAAGAACCTTGAGGCAAAACAAAGCAAAAGAAATTTGAAATAAGCCATTGGCTAAAGAGTTCATTCATTACCATATGCTTTCTTAAAGGAGCCACCTGGTTCCAGTAAGCAATGGGTTTTTTAAATTTAAAAACATTTTTTTTTTTTAAAGGAAGAAGAAAAAAAATTGTCTATTGGAAACAAGCAAGTCTAAATGGCTAGAAATATGCAAACTGGAGAAGAAAGCAAGAACATTCTGATAAAATTGTTGTCAACTAAACACATACAAATACCTATTCTCCATTTATCATGGGTGCTACAGCCATGATCTATTGAAAACTGGATTTTCACATTCCTTAAGACTTTATACTAGAGGTGTCGTGGTCTAGTGGATACGTCACCAGGCTGTGGATCACATGACAAGATACACAGTTCGAGTCACGCCATGAAACTATTGTCCTTTGGCACTCTTCAACCAGGTGAAGTAAATCAAATGGGTACCCGGTATGGAGAAATTCTGCGAATGCATGGCGACTCGGCTACAGCAGGGGTTATAACCTGACATTATCAAGTGCAGAAGAGTATATTCATCTAGTAGCTGCACTATATAAGAGATCCTATAACAGTCAAACCTGTCTATAGCAACCGCCCAAGGGAAACACAAAAAGTGACCATTGTAGACAGGTGGTCTTTGTAGACGTGTTCCTTTAGTGATTGCTTCAATGAGAAACCATTTTCAAGGGAAACAACAAATGTGGCCATTGTAGACAGGTGGTCACTAAAGCAGGTTTGACTGTATTACTACCATTAGAACCCACCTGGTTCATGTATACCATTTGTTAAACTCTTCTCAGTCTTCTGTTACCAGACCATTGCTCTTTTAATATGAATATCAACTCATAAAGAAAGCAAGCAAATCAGAAATAACAAAATTTAAATAAATATTTCTATTACTAAAGTGAAGTATTTCAAAGTAAATCACACTTGTAAATAAATAATTCATCATCTAGAACCTTCACAAAGGTTCTTGATTATTGACAATTCAATATATTTCAACATACATTGACTAAAAACTTTCTCCAAAGATAATTCTTCCTCACTGACTTGCACGTTCACATTCCTACATCACACACAGAAATATAGTCATCTTGAATTCTTGATTCAATTGTACAATTCCAAAAATGACCAACTCTTCTTACAACTTGAAACACCTGACACAACTTTCAAACATTTAAAATAAGACATGTACACAATTTCTAGCACCTGAATACAACATAGAAATTATCATTATGTCTTTCTTAGGTAGAATATAAAGTATTCATTGTGGCCCAAAAGATGAAATAATGTATTCTACAAAGAATTTTTCCAAAGCTTAACCTTATATGCAACATGGTAATGTGGTTCTTTACAACTGTGACACTAACAGTGTTTTACACTGATGAGTGTGATAATCATAAGTGTTTGATGTTCCTGATTTTGACTTTGAAAATATGGCTGTAGCCAAATATTTAGACCTTGTGCACAACCAACAACTGTCTCGGAAAGAAGGATTTTGTGTACTGCGCAACATTAGGGCCTCAATTCAACTATTCACCACCTGCAATCTTCATGACTCTGGACCACTCACAAAATTAGCAAATATTTTAATTTTAGAGAAGATGTGGGACTTGTGGGTTGGATTGCAAGATGTTTGTTCGAGAAATTGTTGCGCTATATATATATCCAGATCATTACTATTATTATTATTTGTAAAAAGACACAACATCTAAACCCACTGTTCAAGTTGAAACCAAGATCTGTATCAACCACAGTTCTAGCCAACCACTTGATGGGATCTGCAGGCTTTGCTTACGTTTCCATACTGTATGTATACTGAATTTCAGAGCCCAAACCAAATCACTGCCACATGCAGTACATTTCATTTGAATATTGATCAATGGGTATACTGTATATTTCTCAAAGCAAAAAGAATGAAGATTTTAACACTTCATTAGAATAAGAATAAATAATCCTATACTATTCTTTTCTCAGGCAATTTTAGAGACCAACCCATAAGTTATGTGGACATTTAAAAAAAAGTCACTTCTTCAGCAATATCAACAGGGAGCCGATTAAACTCCAGTCAACGGAACTAAGGGATTTGCTTTTTGAAGCGTTTTTGGTTTGCTACGAAGCAGTCGATCCTAATACACATGAAAAGACATATAATAAAGCTAGATATATTGAATAAGTTGTGCACTTTCCATGTACGCCTTTACATAGGATACAACAATGATTTATGTCATGCATAAAAATTCTTAACAATGTGCTGAATGGGGCGTCGACACACAGGGCAGGGTTTACCTCGTCGCCTTAGCTTCTTGGCGCACTTGTAGCAGCAGACCTGGTGTCCAGTGCGTCCATGAATGATGCAAGCCGTCTTGGGTCGCACACAGCAGAATCGGCACAGCTCTTGGGCGTGGCTGGCAACTGCCCCACTGCCCATGGAGGACCCGCTACCGACCCCGTCCAGAGGAGAGATGTTGGACTTGGTTCTAAGAGCTTGGGGTAGGGATGATGACAGAGACGTGCTTTGGTGTAGGGGCAATGACAGAGACGTGCTTTGGTGTAGGGGCGATGACAGAGTCGTCCTTTGGTGAGGACCAACTAGTGTCTTTTCAGTAAGCACTGACATGACTGGGGTCCTACACACACTGTGGGTGGCCGTTGGTGCCCCTGCCAAAGATGAACTGCAACTGGAACTTGGTTGACTTGGTACTTTTGAAATCATCTTCTCATGTCCACAGCCTACAAAAAGAAGTAAAAGAAGATCTAATAAATGATGACTGTTAAATCTCAATGGTGTAACATCCATACTTAATTATCTGCCCTGATGTCCTTTAAACAATGCAATTACGATACCTATTCATTTGAAATCAAGCTATCAAGAAGTGTTTACCAATATTCAATGATAATTGAAAAATTAGATTATATCCATTTAAATAGTACACATAATGCTGTTCTCATTGAAACACTGCTACTAGAAATATAAGTGCACACAATTTAGAAGTTTATTTATTACCAGATGTATCCAAAACAGGATAAGAATTAGTAGTCAAGTATTAACAGGAAAAGAATTAAAAAGTGGTTGTCCTTAATGCAAATGACAATGGTTATTAACTTGTAGCCATACTGACCTGTTGGTGTGATAGTTGGTGTTGCCTGGACCAGATAATTGGTCACTGGAACAATGCCCTTGATAACTGGTCGAGCTTCATCCATTCCAGAGTGTCCAGAGGATTGTCTCTTGAGGCATACTCCAGAGTCTTCCCTAGTGACCAGTAATGCTCTTCTTTTCCTTGGAGTACATCCTGCAACGTCCCCGGAGCTATCGCTGGAGTGGTGAGACACAGTGTCAGAAACTCCTGGAGTGTTTTGGGACACATCACTCCCGACACCCTGATCTTCGTTCCCCTGGATCGCACCCCCCATCAGGGTAGTGCAGGCTGCAGGAGTGTGTCTTTGAAGGTCTGCAGGATTGTGTCTATGAAGGTCTGCAGGAGTGTGTCTATGAAGGTCTGCAGGAAGCGCTTCTTCAGAGGCCTCGTGAACTGTAGTAAGGTAAGTCGTAGGTACCTTGACATCCTGGCTCCAGATCCCTTGAACAGGTCTCAAGGACGCTGTCAACCCTGGTGAGGATATCTGACAGAAGACGTGCCTTTCCTCCTGGACGTTGCTCTGGTGCTGTTCCTCTTCACCATCACTCTTCCCCCCGTCTGCAAAATCTTGGGGTGGGGAGTAGAAGCGGTGCGATCTTGCCGTTTGATGTCCTGTACCTGCTTCATCGCTTGCACAGGGTGCATGGTCTGCTGGAGAGGAAAGCACACCTGGAATGCTGGCTTGATTGACGTTGTCAAGACGACATCCAGCTGGAAAGAGAAGTAAATGAAATTTGTTTATTATAAAGAGAAGGTTGCGCTTCGAGAAAGGTGAAACATAATTTATGACCATTTTCATTCTCTTTATATTAGTCTGGAAGAGTATCATAGAAAAAAAATGACACCTAAAAAAGATGGCTGTTTAAATGCCCTCATATTCGAAATAGGACAAGTAACTGTTGGGAGGGCGTTTCACAGAACTTGTCATCAGTGACAAATGACAGTTTTTGTTATAAGCTACTGAAATCCTTGCTTCTGATTGGTTATCAACAGATTTGTCACTGATTTTTGTTATTTGTCATTGAAAATAGAGTTTGTGAAACGGGTCTTACCAGGTGCTGAGAAGGCTCTTCTGAGTACATGCTTGTCACCTAACCTCTCGGTGGGATTCTTCCTGTCTTCATCCGCAAGCCAGCCAGACCGCCTAGCCCAGCAGAAAGAACAGTAGCCATGCATTGGGTTGTTTACTTGGCTGCACTCAGCGCACTTCCATTTATCCTTGAAAATCAGAGGTAAACATGGTACATTTAAAAATCAAAAGCTGGACAGAAAACTACATCCTTCAAACTTTAACCATCAGCTAATGGGTCATTTCACGTTAAGTGTACACTTTTTGAAAAATGGGGTTTTCCCCATTTTGGCATCTTTTAAACAATTATTATTTTATGTTGGCCATTTTATTTGATGGACCTTATCAACAGCAACCTACAGTTCAATTTTCATAACACTGCAAACATTATTTCTGTTAATTTCAGCATTTTTAGTGCATTTTTAACGGAAAAGGGATTCTCATTTCATAATTTTGATAATGTTCATTGATATCTTACATGAATCTATTGAGAGTTGTGTAAAATTTTAATGTTTTAGTGTCAGCACAGCCACTATGTAACATCATAAAACTTATTTGACCAAACTTGACCAATAAATGTGAAAATGATGAATATTTTTGTAAAAGGCATCTTTTCCGTTAAAATTAAAAAACATGTCCTCTCCATAACATTGAGGCCAGCAGCAGTGACTTAAAATGATATATATGGGCCTAAACTCTATTTAAATAATCTTCAGAATGTTTGAAAATGAGGACATGTCTCAAATCAATGAACAAAATATGTGATATATATTTTATTGCTTGGTTAATTTGATGACTTTATTTTCCGTTAAAAGTGTGTCCTCTCCATAACAGGTATTTTCTTCATATATTAAAGCACTGAGGCTTGCACTATCTATGGCACTGGTATACAATAATAATATGCCTCCATTTAATATCATGAAATGTGATTTTCCATCTACATATCTATAGATGGTCAGTATCTCACACTAATGCAATGTTAAACTGAATGTCCTCTCCATAACAGAGTTACCCATTGTTAACAATGTACAGAAACAATTATTTTTTTATAGTATAATCACTTCCTTCATGTAAGAAAACATTGATATGTTGTTCCACTCAGTATAAGAATTCATTAAATATCATGTCAACAGCTATAATTTTATTTTGGTATTGATTTTCATTAATTCCTCTATGTAATTGGGTAATTTCTGAATGCAAAGACAGAAATATTCTCACAACATAGTCTGATATTAAATACATTTTAAAGTGCAATATTTGTAAGTGTGTAACTGACAAAATCTACTGATCATTGCAATCATTTACCACCCTGGTAGCAATATAATGTATGCCATTAGGTTGTTAAGGAGAGGACACATTTTTTTAACCAGGCACTTCAAGTAGGGAAAACAAATCCTCTGACCTTTGCCCCATATACAGTATCCATCAAAATAAACTATACGTTCGCTGTAACGTTTAGCGCAGTAAACGCAGGTGCGCGTTAAAAGGCCCATTATTGCACTTATCGCACACAGGTGCGATAGTAGCCTTTAAACAAGGCCACTTGTCTGATAGACGCCGAGCGACTAAAACGAGACTAATCGCAAAAAACCCAAGTGAACGCGAGAGCGAGGAGCCCATCCTAGTGGCCTTTATCAATCTGATTTGGATTTCTTATGTTAACCCTTGTTTCCGACTGGAATTCGCTCCAGAAAATGGAGCGTTCAATCAGCGAACGTATCCTCGCACGACGTCAGCATATCCATCACACACACACACACAGTAAACTCTACGTAGTGCGAACATGGACCTACATGCTATGAACTATTACGTACGTGCTAAGACCACTGACCTCTACATGGAACGAATCACGAACGAAGCCAACTGGGAGATCGCCGTTCTGATTGGTCAATAAATCCAAAGTAGGCGTATTGGCATGCTAATATGTATCTATGAATAATTCATGCAGAGCAGTGAAACCCACTTTCAAAAAGGCCTCGTGACGTTCCGTCACTCGGTCGCGCGTTCACTCCGGGTATCTAGACTCATCTCAGCCGCTTAGAGTCACGAGGCCTTGTCAAAAGGCTAGTGCGATAGCTGCGCCTGGGTCCGATAGGGCTTATTGCACTTATTGCACTTATCGCACCTGCGCCTGGGTCCGATAGGGCTTATTGCCGGCCCTCTTGTTGCACCTCTGCGCTAGCTTCGATAGGGTCTACTAACCTACTAGCGCACCTGCCTTGCCCCTCGAACTGCACTGTTGTATAGAAAGAACGAAGGGAAAACGAAATGGCAGAATTTATGGTACGGCATTAATAAAAGGAAGAAATATCAAATGAAATCGTGAACGGAATGATGATTTTGAATTTCATTCCCCCGTTGAAGTACCGTCTTGTTGTCCTTGAGTACTAATATTAATTCACAAGGACCGATTTAGATTTGAGGCGAACGTAATTTTAGGTGAATGTGGGAGAGGACTATTTATACGTCTCACTATTCTGATTGGAATTATCAAACTACAACTACAGTAATTTGTTTTCCCAGGTCCACGATCGAGAGTCCCAGATCCCAGTACAGTATGCACTCATTTGCATACAGCCAATCAGAGCAATACGCTGTCTGTGTGTAGAGCTTCGCACCGTTTCGCATGGTAACCGTTTCGCATCACGAACAATTGTTTATAGAAAAATCAGTTCTCAACAGTTCTCAACCTTTACAAATAAAGTGCGTTCGAGAAAAAACGAAACTTTGAATTGTTGATGTTTTATCATATCTTAATCTCAATTATAATTAATAAATGACACATATTTGTAAAGCTGAGATCCCCTTCTTTCATTTGATTCACATGTTGCAAATTTAACACACGAGCGCTTTAAAACAATTTGAAGAAAGGGTTACCAAAAAAAAAATCATTTGGCGAACTGTATCTGAATTTCAAAGAGAAAATCACATTTCTAGAAATTTCATTTTCTACCTCTTTATATGAAACCTTAATCAGGAAAAATGAGCCAGGAATAAAAAAAAAGTTCTGTTTGTTTAATTAAATGCTTGCATTTCCATAATGTTATTAAACGAAATTGTTTTCACTTGCTGCAAGCAAGTGCCTTGTTATCTGTGAAGAAAAAAAAGTTGTTAAAGACAATTGTTTTGTTATCTGTTTAAAAAAGAACTGTGTTAAAGACAAGCAAGTGCCTTGTTATCTGTTAAGAAAAAAAAGTTGTTAAAGACAAGAAGTGTCTTGTTACTGTTGAGAAATAGAACGGTTTTAAAGACAAGCAAGTAACTTGTTACAGTACCTGTTATTCATTTATCAGTTAGGACTTTCTGATCAGTTATACCAACAATTATGGAAACCTATATTCTCATATTGTTTTTGCAGGAATTTAAAGTAAGATGTTTTTTTTTGCTTATTACTCACTATAAATACTAGTTTAATTGACAATATGCATGGTATCGGGACATTTCCTACCTTATATTGCGTTATCTAACTTGGTATATGAAAATCAAAAATAAAGACTGGTGAATGTATTGATTACAAAAAAAGTAAATTGCATTTAATCATTCAGATGTCACTGTTAAACAAAGTGTCCTCTCCATAACATACAATGTATATCAACGAGTCACTCTTTGAGAGTTTGGATTATAGAAAAATAAATAATAAGACTTGTATATAAAAACTGGTGTATCAATAGACAATATCAGTATTGTTTTTATTGTAAAATACTGTTTAAATAACATGAAACAATGTATGAATAACAAAACTTTCACGCCATATATTCTGAGATAAAGTTGGAGTTGTAATGATGGTGAATAATTTGAAGTTTATCCTCTCCAATATATGTCACTTGGCTCATATAATGTTCCAATAATCTATTGCCATGTTCTTACAGAAATGTTAGAAATGAATGATGCATAGCAATTTACATATCAACTAATATAATAAGAGTTCATATTGCTAAGATTTGTTGTTAAACAAATGTCCTCTCCAAAACACGTCAATGAATTAAGTTTGGAAGCTCATATTTGATTAAAACTTGCATTCACTTGTTTTTTTTTACACAGCATCAAATAATTTAGACATAAATGCAACACTGTATACCAAATTTGAAGTCTATATAAGAAGAAGGACAAGAAATTCTCATGTCATTAAATAAATTCAACCTCCCCATAATTCAGTTTCCTATAAAATACACTAATTTTATGGCAAAATATGGCTTAAGTGAATAGGAAATAAGTGCATCAACATCTGATAAGTATAAAAAGACATATAAAAGTACAGAAAACTATGTGTATACCATTTACAGGTATAATAAAGCTGATGTGTTCTTTGTTAAACAAAATGTCCTCTCCAAACGCCTATTTTTGTTACTGTATTTCAATCGAATATTTCTATATGTAAACATGGACTTGACGCTCTATAATTTTACACATTTCTGACATATACCCCAAACTTTCAGAATCTGTGCATCTTTTGCTCTAACAACAATTTTCATTTTTAACCCCCAGTGAGAAAAAAAGTGTACACTTAACGTGAAATGACCCTAATGCAGACCTGCCAACCTTTGGAGTTCAAAAACTGTATACTTTTTGGATCAATGCCTCTTACAGTTCCTACATACAGGAAGAAAGTTTTCTATGGATCACTGGTTGAATATGCATGATTTCGTCATGACTGGTGTGTTCGATGAACCAATAAACATCCCCAAATTGCCGATGTGAGATGCTTGTACGATACTTTACAGGACAGAATGGGCATTTTGTCATTGAAAATGTTTTTTTTTTTTTTTTGGAAATCATATTTTATTGAGGAAAATTGTACGAAATACGATTGAATCGTACTGGTTGGCAGGTCTGCTAATGTTGTAAGAATGTCACTCAATGGCCACAGAAATGATTGCATTATAAAATATGAAAACTAAATCATTTTCTTAGCTCCAGAGAATTTTAGTCTGTGCGTTCCCTCAGACAAAGCCATAACACTACAGTCTATTGGGGAAAACAAGTATGGTAAAACTGGTCACTCACAGATCTTTACGTTTTTTGAGGCACTCCTTGGTAATTTTGAAGCGCAATTTGTTTAAGGCTTCAATATTACACCATATCACAGACACTTATAACACGTAGGGCCTTGCATCTCAGATTTAACATTGTTAAACGATGCCTTTAAAAGCAGAGATTGACCAAATCTTTGTCTACTACTTACCTCTTCAGGTATTTCAGAGTCCGTGGTATCTTCATCTGCGAACCTTGAATCACTAGAACTACCCAGATCATCAACCTCTACAAAGATCTAGCAGGAAAATATGATACATGTGTAAATTAGCACAAATGGCAGACGAGGCGCACTTAGTCCAGACTCAAATTCAGGTATTTTAAAGCCTGTCTGCACTAGTTTGGCCAGGGGGATTAGACCTCCCTGCAAGGTCACTGACAGGTGGCTATCTCATCAAATCAGCTCTCAATCAACATAAGAAAAAGAGGATCATGGGGGACTAACAGGTACCGATTAGGCATTGTTTGCTATATAGAGGGTGCAAATAGCTATACGTAGTGCAGTGGGGCTTTAAATACTAAACCTACATACATTACATAACAAGATTAGGCTGCAATTGCCATTCTATTTCTATACCTTTCTGGTTTTCAATGGGATTTTGATTTCATGGCCTATGTACAGCATGCAGGGATGCCAGTTAGAATTGATCAGAGGGCCTGAAAATCAGATAGAATGAGCTTTTTCATGCACATAAAAGCCTAAACTATGGTCTGCTAATAACTCGCCAGGGTCTGAATTCAGGCTATTGCCTAAAAACTGGCATCCCTGAGCATGTATGTACAGATATTGTTTGGTTTTTAGACTAGCACTTTCGATGTCCTTAATGTGTGAAGTGTGTCTCCCCACTTATGAAAATAAAAGGCAGTGCAGCGGCTAAAATACAAAACATTTTAGAAAATGAAACTTTTACAAATCTTTAGTAACAACCATTCACTGAAAATATGAAAATGTTGTAATTCTTTACTTTTGCATCATTAAACTTGCATGACCACTTCTGAGTGAATATCCTAGCACATGAATGTTTAAAACTGGGGGGGGGGGGGCATTTCACAAAGCCTTTTTTCAATGACAAATGACAAAAATCAGTGACAAATCTGCCGATAACCAATCAGAAGCAAGGATTTCAGTAGCTTAAAACAAAAACTGTCATTTGTCACTGATAACAAGTTTTGTGAAACGCCCCCCAGTAGAGTTGAAATGCGTACCTCAGCCTCTGTTGTGGTGGAGTCTGACCCTACATCATGGCTCTCTACTTCTGACTCAGAATCGTCCACCTCAAACTCCACAGAGAAGCGTTCATCATCCATGAACCAGAGATCATCAGAGGTATCAGTCACAACGGCCGTTTCCTTACCCTGCAAACAGAAGGAGAAGGAGCAAGTATTAAAGCCTGTCTGCACTAGTATGGCCAGGGGATTAGACCTCCCTGCAAGGTCACTGACGGATAGTTATCTCATCAAATCAGCTCTCAATTAACATAAGAAAAAGGGGCTCATGGGGGACCAACAAGCACCGATTAGGCATTGTTTTCTATATAGAGGGTGCAAGTAGCTACATGTAGTACAGTGGGCCTTTAACCCTTACTGTACTTGGGGGGGGGGGGCCTCCCAGGCCCCCCCCCCCTCGACATTTTCGGAGATTGCCCCGCAACCGCTTGGAATTTTGAATTGTCGTTTCATGACTTTTTTCCCTCAGGTCTTACGCACATTTTGATACCATTTTCTTTGAAATCGGATATACCAGTAAGGCGTTACATAACAATTAGTATGCGCATGTCATCAAAAAAAAAAATCAAAATCGCATCAAAATTTGCATAAATTATCATTAGTAATTACATCAAAAAAACTTTTTTGTGTTAGAAAAGAAGTTTCATATGAATAATGAGTTTCAACATTCAAAAAGTGGAGTTTGACACGTTTTCTGTAAAATGCATAAAATTAGCGCATTTTGCATAATTAATTAGGCTTACAACAAAAATTTGAATATTCGGAAAAAACTAATTATACCATCTTGTTCCTTACGTAAATATCTACAAACATGCACATTTTCGTGTTCATCGGACAATCGACAGCCAAGATCATAAGGGGGGGGGGGCCTCCCAGCCCCCCCCCCCCCCCCAGTCAGTGGGTGCTCAAAATAGCCCAGTACAGTAAGGGTTAAGACAATTTTTGACATGTAAAGGTAGTTTGTTCCAAAGTTCAGCAGAAGCTTTGCAAAAAGAGCGATGACCATAAGAAGGAGTTGACACAAGATTTAATTGCAAAGATGACGGTAGATTGTGTGAGGGTTTGTATTGTAGAGTATTCCATACCTGCACACTGTAGATGTCACTGCTCTGAGACTTCACATCCTCTCCGGCATCATAGTACACGCAGTACCACGGCCGATCCTCCACACTCCGTCCATCAGCCACATCTCCTCGACCCGACGACCTTTTTAGTGATGACTTCTGCGATGACCTCTTGGAGGATGACCTTTGACTTGCCTTCGAGGCTAGGGTCAGGCTGGACGACTCAGATCTTGAGCGAGATTTCCTGTCTGTGAAAGAGATTTATTTTAAAGAATTAATGAATTAAATTAAATACCAGTTAAAAAATACATTATCAGAACACCTTTATCATAGAAAGTGTTATACATAAAATGTGCACATACAGTGTACCATCATTGTAAAATATATGCATTAATCAATTTTCCAGACAAAAATGAGCACTTCAATCAATACCAAAAGACAGAAAGAATGTCTAATGCTTTTTTTAGTCAATATGTGACATTATAAATCAATGAAGGTAAACTTAAAGCCCCTCTGCACTAGTTTGGCAAGGAGGGATTAGACCTCCCTGGTAGGTCACTGAGTTATCCCTGGTAGGTCACTTGTAGTTATCTCATCAAATCAGCTCTTGATTAACATAAGAAAAAGGGCATCATGGGGGACCAACGCGTTCCGTTTCAGTATTGTTGGCTGTATTGAGGGCGCAAGTATCTATAAGTAGTGCAGTGGGGCTTTAATATCTGGTTGTTGTTTTTTTTTGGGGGGGGGTTGTTGCTTTTTGTCTTGTTGCTGATGTTTTTGTTTTCAATTCATTTCTTTGTTCATCATGATCTCTCAACAGTGCACAAACAAGCATTTGAGACAAATATTATTCTAGTGTATACCTTTGTTTCAAATATAGGCCTACTGCACCAACTGCTCTTACATGTTGCTACATTAAAGGTAATACAAAGTTTTGGGAAATTTTGGAAAAATTGGATGGATAGTGAATCTTTACAATATGTATATATTTGGATGCCCATGTGGATGTATTTTAAGCACTAGAAAATTTAGCCCCTAAACAACTTCTGCTTTCAAGAAAAATTTAATATACAAATTTACCGATGCTCCCGGTAAATTTTGATAAATAGTAGCTGCGACCATGAAAATATCAGAATATGTAGTTGTGATATATAATTTTCAAATGAGAATAGCTAATCGGTCGATTTTTGTCAAGAAACATTGTTTTATAGCTGAATAAATATATTGACCTTGAGAGGGAGCTATATAACATAAAGAGTTTATTCTTTACAATTTCATAACTTTAGACTCGATTTCAACCGCAACAACGATCACTGAAAATTGTTGGATCGCATATGCTTCCAATATGTTCATTTGAACCAAGTTCATGACCCCATACCGAAACTTTGTATTACCTTTAATATGAACCCATCCTATTTTACCCTACAGACATTTCCAAATGAATTCATAAACAACAGATTAAAGTCCCTAGGTCACTGAAGTCAAATACTCGACTCATCTCCGGATGTTTTTCCTTCCTGCCTTACTGATAAAAACAATATGATAACATTGCAATTTGGACTACTCTTGGTAAATATTTGACAAGAGGAATTCATAAAAACAGATCGTCAACTTTTTTGTTTCTTGTTACGTATCAGACTGTTTGTATGTTGCAATCTATTGAAGCTGTTACTCTGCAAGTCATTGGCATTTGATGGCACTTAATCAGTGAAAAAATAAAATGTTTTTCACATGAGCTCTTTTTGGATCTGCTATACGCTGTAGTTATAGTAATATTTAACCCCAGTGATATTGATGGATTAGTAATAATAATAATAATAGCTTCATTTATTTGTGTAAAACAATTCAGTTCTTAGACCTGCTGAGAAACATCTGCTGAAGCTGAAACATGTCTTACCATGATAAAATGAATAAACTGTTCAACAATGGAGCTCTAACAAAGCTTAAAAGATGTAAAAAATCTGGCTTGGGAGATTTTTTTCTTTTAAAGACCGTCAATACTACTGGGCCAGAAGGGATTAGACCACCCAGCCAGGTCATTGACAAGTGGCTATCTCATCAACTCAGCTCTCAACTAACATAAGCAAAAGAGGATCATGGGGGAACCAACATGCACCGATTGGGGAAATTTCTATTTAGAGGGAGCAAGTAGCTAAAAGTAGGACAGTGGGGCTTTAATAGGAATGTATTGCAAGTTTGGCTCTAAAAAAATGTTCAGATATTTTGCCAGTCCTCCAATCCTCCTACATTTCGCTACATTGGTAACACATGAACATAGACGATGTCACCCCCTTCTGCTGAAGATAATCGTACATACATTTATCAAATAATCAATCACAAAATTAGAGTATTACAAATTACAAAAGTCAAACACTCAACTCCTCTCCGGATGTATTCTCTTCCTGCCTTGCTGATAAAAGCAATATAATTTCTTTACAATTCCCATCACCCAATGCAAATATTGACAATGAAGTAAGACTCATGCAATTGTTCCTATAACTGGTACATTTGTTCAAAAGTTGTTTACCCATAGTAGCAAGCTCAGAGCATGTGTATGTTGCAATTCAACCTATATAACTTGATGAGTAATCTGCACGTTTACAATTTTGATCACGCTTGATCAAATTCAAAATTTCAAGTTGAAATATAATAATATTCCGCTTTTATATAGCGCTTTAATAATACAATGTCTCTAAGCCCTTTACAGATACATGTACCTCGGTCATCGGATTCAGTGCTTGCCCCACACACACTGAGTGCACAATCTCCACTCCCTGGGGAGCACTCCGGCCTGGCGTTACTTGACACTCAAAAACTGTTTGACCAATCATAACGGTTGAATCATACCGCTGAGGAGAAGATAATACTACTTCTATCCTAATTCAGAATATTTACAGAGACTGACAGCACATAAAGTGTGCATAAAACAAGGTAAAGACAACAACAAAAATTACAATAGAATAATGTTTTACAGATTCACAACCTACATGTAGTTTACATATCACAGAAACAGACAAGACCACCTCTGATGTATAAATCTGCTAAATGTTTCGCCTGATAAACTCATGGCTCTTGTATTTCACTAGATGATTTCATTTCCTTGCCCTGGGCAATAATCGCACCCCAATTCATGCATACAAGATTAAAGTATCCAAAGTCACGTACAACAAACACTCAAGTCCGGATGTTTTTCATTCGTGCAGTTGTAATAAAACAATTAAACTTGACGTTGCTTCATGCAAATATTTGACAAGTGGGGCTCACAGTCACACACTTGCTCAAAAACTAGTCAATCTTTTGTATCATTCATTCATGTATGTTGCAATTCGAACCAATACTTGATGAGTAATTTACACTTGATTAAAATTGTAATATTCTTTTATTAACCCTTTAGTCACTGAACCGCCCTAGACTGCCCGTAAACTTTGAAGCGGTTTAAAGCTTATCAGCACTAGTGTGGCTAGAAGGGATAAGACCACACAGCGAGGTCACTGGCAGGTGGCTATCTCATCAACTCAGCTCTCAAATAACATAAGAAATAGAGGATCATGGGGGACCAACAGGCACCGATTGGGGAAGTTTTCTATATAGGTAGAGAGAGCTGTATGACGCTTTCACAGTCGTTGAGCTATGATGATAATAATAATGATAGGCAATTGTATTGCGCCATCTATCTAGAAAATCTATTCTGAGGCGCACACAAAAGTAGATGAGAAAAAGTGCCATATTCCTGTGGGAAGCCTTGCTAAAGAAGGTAGGATTTCAACTTGGGTTTTATAATCTCTAATGATATAGTAGTTCTCTGCAAAGGTGCTCTGTTCCTTTAAAACAAAAGGGGGCTGCGGCCAAGAAAGCCCTTTCGACTCTTGTTCTTAGGATCTGAAGAACGTGATGTGATGATCTTAGACTACGAGAAGATGTATGAGAAATAATTAGATCTGGAGCTTGGTGCGAATCCATTTTCTTACGCTTGAGAATATTGCAAACATCACCAAGAAATTTTGAAAGAATCTGAGTATTCTCGAGTATTTTGCTTCTAGATGGTTCCACCTAGTCCATACAATCCAGAATAATAAAAAAATTACGGGCTCTATTTAATTTCCCCTGCAGATTGGACAAAGTCAATAAACAAGTTTTCCCGCGCTGGGAGATAAGAACCAATCTGAAGTATCATTAAACATGGTACAATGGGGTGAGAAGTCTAAGTACATCAAGCTATCAATTATTGACTATCAAATTACATTGCTTCCTGTGGGGAGCAGATAGCAAACAAGACATTAGTTCAAATTCTACCTCTTTAAAAATGATTATCTATCATATCTAGAGAAATAAATGCTGTTTACATAAAAGTAATATGGGTTTGACTTTATGATACTATTTTTGAGGCCTAGATTTATGACTTTGACGCCTGTCATGCTGATCCAACATTTACTTCAGGTTTCCTTTCACCACACATATAGGGTTGCAATTGGCTTTTAGTTTAGATTTATGGTTATAGTTGCAGTTTAGTTTTTGGTTAGGTTTCAGGATTTGGTTGCACTTGGGCTCCATTTTAGGTTTAGGGTTAGGGTTCCGATTGGGTATAAATTACATGGACCTCATTGAACCTCAAACCGCTCAAGAAATTTGAATGATTTCTAATCAAGCATGACAACAGGCTAAGGACAGGCTCTTGTGAACACAACCTTGGGAGTGTTTCAGTGTAGAGATATATGGGGACGTTTCACAAAGCCTGTTTTCAATGACGAATGACAAAAATCAGTGACAAATCTGCTGATAACCAATAAGAAGCAAGGATTTCACTAGCTCATACCTGCCAACATTTGAAAATAAGAATTAGGAGTTTTAAGCATGGTATGCCTTAAAAAATAAGAAATCACACTTGCAGCGGCAGTGTAGCTTGCACTACACAGTAAATCTGTACAAATTAGCTGCTCGATCATGCAGCCATTCAACGAATGCAATACACAAACTCTCAAATCGCGGCACATGATAAAACAAGCTTAATTTGGCTTTAGCACACACAAACAAAACAAAATCGAAATTTTGAAAAATCAGAATATTCTGAATTTTCAGGTCCTAAAAATCCAGAAAATCAGAATATTCTGAAGGGTTGGCAGGTATGCTAGCTTATTAAAAAAACTGTCATTTGTCACTGATGACCCTCCTGATGACTGATGACCTCCCCCCCCCCCCCCCCCCCTGGTGTTATCAAACACCTGGAATTGGATAACCATCATGTTTTTCATTTTGCTTCTATATATTTTGTTCTTATTGTCTTCCTTTTTTTTCCTTTTTTTCTTTTCTAAGCCTCTCATACTGTTTTCACACTCGCACAAATTTGCTTAACCCCATATTATAGGTGGGGTTAAAGGGGGGTCTTAGCCCCACCTATAGTCCAGGGTTAAGCCTATTCCACTTTCTGTTCAGACACGTATTTTCCAAAGTCGGCTAGCCCCACCCTATAGTACGGGTTAGCTGGCCCTGCAAAAAAGCAGGGCTAACCCCGCAATTGTGGTGCTAACTCCGCAATTGCGATGCCAAGCAAATGAATGAGAACAGAAACGAAAAAAGTCTGGTACTACGCAATGGAGCAAATTAATGAATGTTCACAGTATACAGCTAGTACGAGGCTAACGATTTGCAATGAGAACAACATTATTTGTCTTATTCCGAGGTATGCCTTTAGTACAGGACTAAAAAAGCGTGTGTGAAAAGCCAAAAAAGTTAGTCCTGGGTTAAGGATCAGAACAAATCTTCTTTGTTGATGCTCATGTTGCTGTTGTTGTTTGGTTTGTAAATTATTTTCAGGGGTTTAATCAACTTCCGAAGACCACCTCAAAGGCTGCCACATGGATCTTATGCCTCAGTCACACCTTTGCGTATTTAGCTTGCGTATTGCTACATATTTATGGCAAGCCGTTTTAACATTTATTCCTATTTCTTGAAATCAAGAATCGAATTCCTGATATCAAGAAATCGAATTCTTGATATTAAGATTTCAATTCTTGATATCAATAACTACTATTGCTTTACGACAAAAAAAATCATTTCTTGATATCAAGAAATAGGAATAAATGTAAAAACGGCTTGCCATCAATACGCAGCAATACACAAGCTAAATACGCAAAGGTGTGATCGAGGCATAAATGTAGACCAAGGTTGAAGAAAGTTCTGCCAAGATGGCTGCATGCAGCACGAGACTCTGCTTCTCATTAATATCATTTAAATGTCTCCAAAAACATAAGAGTAATACAGAACCCTGGCGAATATCTCATGAGCGTAGATAGGTGCTAAAAGATGTTTATTCTGATAAGAGAAAATGCATTGTCTTCTTTTCCCATAAGAAACGCACACAAATTTCCCACATTTCCGAACAAATATTGATAAGGACCCTAAAATGATCAACACTACGTCCTTCAGGTTAATATGTTCAATAATAACTTTTGTTGCATGGATACACCGTTTCCTGTATCGAACCACTAGTCAAATAAAAAGAATGGGTCCTCTCCAGTATATAATGTTTACCAAGTATTTGAAAATATGATATCTTATCTTGACTTGACTAGTGTTTACTTACCGGTAATCAACGTTGAAAGCTTAAAGCCTGCTCATGGCACATACGTGTAAAAAAAATACACTTGTACATTTTGTATACAGTCTAGCAAACAATGGGCATTAGCACATGAAACTATTTGGTACGGAATTATATCAAAAATACTAAAATGTTGATCTCTGATTTTAATCAACCTAAATGTGATTTTTTTTTTTTTTTTTTTTTAAAGGAAGCACAGTCTGGTACCTTTTCTGAAGGAAATATTTTTATTATCTTGACTTCCACTAATAATATTATTTTACATCATGGACCCAACACTTTACCTAGCCATGAACCCTATTGCAACCATAATCCTACCGTATGACTATTCCTTCACCTCTATGCAGGCGCGTAGCCACGGGGGGGGGGGGGGGGGGGGGGGGGGGGGGGGGGGCACGTGCCCCCCCTAAAATTTCCAAAATCGGTTGAACTTTTTTAGACCCCTTTTTTACCTTGATCGATTACATGTATGTGCCCCCCCAAACGTCGAACTCTGGCTACGCACCTGCCTCTATGACAGAACCCCCCCCCCCCTCCCCCATCCCCCCCCCCCCCCACCACACCCAGAAAAAAGAAAAAAAAAATCAAAATCAAAATAAATGCTAGGCAACGCTGAATAAGATCTACCTATCACTTGAGAAGTGTGTGTATGGGGTTTCTACAGACGTGTATCAATCACAGGGAAAAAATTAATATTTATTTTTCGGGGGCTACTTTTCAAGCTTGCCTGCATGAAAATAACACTCTAAAATTTGTTTTGCATTGAACTCTATGCAAATTTACTGGGGCTCTTTTCTGATTTTTGGGGGCTCTTTTGGGCATTTCGGGGGCAAATTCGCCCTGAGCCCCCGTGTATTTTTTTCACTGATCAATCAGATATGATTATTTACGTCTGGGGACCAACCTTTAAAAGTCACAATCCGAAAGACGTGACTCAGTTTCGAACCTGCGTCTTCGGCTGAATCAGTTTGTAACTTCCATTGTTAGCTGGATTACAGGCGCAAGCCACAACGCCTAGTTAAACAGGAAAACAGTGCATATTCCCCCAAATCATAACACTTCCCCCTGCCTCCATTCCACCCCCTGCCTCCATTTAACCCCCCCCCCCCCCCCCAAAAAAAAAAAAAAATAGACACCAGTCGGTCCAGACCGTAGACAAATAAGACCTACCCATAACTTGTTTCTGATGTCTTCTCTTAGGATGCTTTTTCCTCCTAGAGAATTGGGTATTGCCCAGAAGCCCAAGGCTCTGACTACTCTCAGAGAGGGAACCTCCGTGGCAGTTATCACTGGAAGGGGGATGTGTCTTAGGGGGCGGAGTCACAGAGATTCCACCATCTGGTTCATCAGTTCCTCCTGAAAAATACAATAGGATGAATTTTGAAAGTCTTGAAAATGCATTAAAGGTATTACCAAGTTTTGGGAAATTTTGAAAATTGGGTGGATAGTTATTAATTACAATGTTGATATACTTGAATGCCCCTGTGGATGTATTATAAGCACTAGAAAATTTAGCCCCTAAAACACTTCTGCTTTTTGAAAAAATTGAATATAAAAATTTACCGGGACTCCCAGTAAATTTTGATAAATTTCAAATAGGGCCTATGGCCGTACAATGGTAGCTGCGACCATGAAAATCTCAGAATATGTAGTTGTGATATATAATTTACAAATGGGAGTAGCTAATCGGTAGATTTTAGTGAAGAAACAATGTTTTGTAGCTTAATTAATATCTTGACCTTGAGAGGGCGCTATACAACATAAAAGACTTTATTATTTACAATTTCATAAATCTAGATTTGATTTCAACCGCGACAATGATCACTGAATAGTGTAGGATCGCATATGCTTTCAACATGTTCATATGAACCAAATTCATGACCCCATACCCAAACTTTGTATTACTTTTAAAGTCATGTACTGCCACACAAAAGCTATTTATCTAAATACCTTCCCCTATATTTGTTCAATGTCAAATTAACTATAATCATATCACATTTTGTTTCCCCAATAGGTGCAATAATTGTACATATACATTGTACTGTTCCAATATTTACAATTGAAATTCACAATGTCTCTGTGCTCTTTGGTAACTGTTGTACTAACTAGTCTTAGTAGCAAAAAATAGTTAATCCTGAGACCTTTAAACTGTTAGAGAATTCAGAGTTGTAATACAATTAATCTGCGACATGAATTTTTTGTGAATCTAGACTACTCATAAAATTCACACAAGTTTCTGGTTTGACTGTAAATTGCACTTCCTGCTATCTAGGAATGCAGTGCTACTAGGTATCAATTTAAAGGCATCGTTTAACAATGTTAAATCTGAGATGCATGGCCCTACGTGTTATCAGTGTCTGTGATATGGTGTAATATTGAAGCCCTAACAAAATTGCGCTTCAAAATGATCATGAAGTGCCTAAAAAAAAAAATCTTTGAGTGACCGGTTTTACCATACTCATTTTCCCCAATAGACTGTAGTGTTATAAAAACCGTTAGGAAAGCAAAAAATGAAATTTCAATTTCCAATCATAAATATCTTGATAATCAGCTAAGCGAACGGCTTGTAAAAGTCATGGGGTTCCTGACTGATCTAAAGGTTTATAATTATCATTGCAGCATGAGCTAAATCCAGTCACTTAAACACAATCTAGCAACAAAAAGTAGACAAAATCAGACAAAAAGCAATCAACTGCCGTACCTTCCCTTCCCTCTGATACTGTGTCGAGCATAGTTTCCAACACCTGGTGGTCGAAGACCCCCTTACCGATCCCGTCTGCGACGTCGACCCCTGATGACATGACCTTGACCCCTGATTGGAAGGCAGACCTAGGGGTTGGCTGGGTGTAGAGGTGGGGCAGGGGGGCGTAAGGAGGTGCTGGAGCTACTTCATGGTTGTGCTGTAGATTTATAGATAACAAACAATGAAAGACTGTAATATATAAGCTTATGCTACGGTCACAAAGGTTCGTACGAACGATAATTTCATACAAATCTCTGTTTTTCCATTGTCTTCCCGAATTTCCATCGTCTGAAAATCGTTTCGTACGGCGTTCGTAGCAGTTCGTTATGGCATTTGTGACCGAGGCTTAGAACATGTCAGGTGCGATAGTGTGATCCAACTCTAATTCAACACCATTTTTTTTGTGCTTTGCTTTTAATTATGACACTGGTCATTATTTCTTTGCTTCTACATTATTAATCTTACCTCTTACTTATTGTTAAAATGATGTAACACTCTTCCTCCTATTTGTTGTATGAAGTGGTAACACATAAACAGAGAACAACTGCAGTACCTTCTGTTTGCAGCAAAAGATAAATATACTAGTAGTAACCCTACTGGTTACCATTTCTCAGATCATAAATGCCTATTTTGTCCTCTTGATTATTACAAAGGTGATATAAATAAAAGTCTTCATAATAGAAGACTGGGCATCAATTATTAGATAGCATAACATCCACCTTACCTCTTCATTATTGCGAAAGATAATACAACTGTCTTCAAATAAATGCATTGTACTACATGTACAAGACAGGCTATCCTTTCTTGGATCACAGAATGTCAATCTTAGCTCTTGGATAACGCAAAAGATTACATAACAGTCTTCCTAAACAAGACTAGTCATCAATTCTCAGATGATTAATTTCCATCTTACCTCTTGGTTATTGCGGAAGGTGATGTAACAATCTTTCATGGTTGCAGGCATGGATTGCATTCTTGGAATGGTGGGTATCTCTGGGGGTTTGTCAAGGACCTTCATGTTCTCAAAGAGTAACCTCCTATCAATAGAAGACAAGATAGTAAAACAAAGGAATAGTACATGTGTACATATTGTATATTATTATTATTATTCTTCAATACTTTTAGAAGGCCTGAAGGATGGCTGAAAACACTTTAATCAATGATCATACACATGTTCCAGCAATTTAAATGTATATTTTCATGAAATGTATGGGAGAAAACTATATATTTGAAATTAAAACATATCCCCACCTCATCCCCTCCCACACTTCACAAAGGATATTTACTTTCTTTTCTTTTCTTTTTTCTTCTTCTCCTTTGTATTCTTTCTTTTCTTTCAATAATATCAGAATAAACATTGTGGTGATATTTTGATACCTAATAAATATAGAAATATATATCTTGAAGCTTATCAACACTAGTGTGGCTAGGAGGGGATTAGACCACACAGCGAGGTCACTGACAGGTGGTTATCTCATTAACTCAGCTCTCAAATAACATAAGAAATAGAGGATCATGGGGGACCAACAGGCACCGATTTGGGAAGTTTTCTATATAGAGGGAGCAAGTAGCTACAAGTAGGACAGTGGGCTTTAAGCAAATTAGTCCACCAAAAATCAACGTAAAAACTTCACTCTCGACCTGCACATACTTTAATAGAAAGGAAACTCTACATGTATTCCATGTCTTTTGATATTTAACCTTTGACCTTTGACCCAAACACTACTTTACCTTTCATCATGACCTGCATACTATCCACTTACTTGGCATCCTTGATTGTGAATGAATGGACATTGAAGACTTGACCGAGAGGGTCTGAGTGGCAGAATACATTCTTGGGATCGTTGGGATCATATAGCTGCCTGGAGCTGATGTATTTGATCAGATAAGAGAGTACCTGGACAAATGACAAGGACATAAAAAAGGAGTCAGCAATTTCAAGCTTGGAAGCTTCAAAATAGTTCTGCTAAAAAGACAATACCGGTAGATACATTTAAAATCAAACAAAGAGTTGGCATGTACAATAAAACCTGGGGGATAAGATTGGAGGAGGCATGGGTAGACAAGCATTGACAACTACACCAGTTTTTGCAATTCCGACAGTAATATCATCATTTTTTTTAATATCATTAGAGAGGATGTAAAATAACATCCTTCATTAGTCTAATTGAGCTATTAAATTCATATTACCTATAAAAATGAGAATGAGCTTGTTATCATAATTCTATGTTACAAAATGAGATCACACTACATTTACCTGACAAGGGAAACCCAACACAATGTACCGGTATATAAAACTGTTCAGCTATAAATTTACACTGGAAATAATTAATCAACGAACCCTCGACATAATAGCAATCGATACTCCAAACCAGGATGTCGGAACCAGGATGTATTTCTTAACGATATTCATCATTAGCAATGTACATAGAGATAAGTGTTTTACAAGACCTCGTCGACAGGTGGATTCCTCATCAGGGGTGTCGCTAGATGAGGTGTTAGGGGTGTAACATCCCCCCCCCCCATAAAAATTATTTAATATACCATCCCTAAATTTGACAATGTGACATTTTTCATAGCCTGTCTGCAAATCCCATTTTTTTCCTGGTTGTCAAAGTTTGAACAATCTGATGATAGTGTTATTCTTTCTTGGACATATTTCAACAACAGACACTCACCCCCCCCCCCCCCAATGAAAAATATTTAATATACTATCCCTCAATTTGACTGTTTTCATAGACTGTCTGCAAATCTCATGTTCTTTCCTGATCATTACATTTTAATAATCTGATGATCTTGTTATACTTTCTTGGACAAATTTCAACAACAGACACGTCCCCCCCCCCCCCCCCCCCCCCAACATTCAAAATGGCTAGCTGTTCATTATACATGACATGAGAAGATAGGACCATACATGTACCTTTACATGATGGACTGGTACAAAGATGAGTTTTCAGGCAAGGATAAATTGTAAATGCAATGAGAGATATGATGCGCTCTGTGAATCCAGGATGTATGTACATGTATAACATCTTCATAATCTTGTTTGACAAGGTTCTTTTGCCAACATGCACGATTGCACAATGTATGTTTTTCTAATCATTCATATTTGATCCTACATGTACTTGTAGTTTCTATTCAATGTTGTACCTCCAGACTTAGTATGAAGCAGATTTTCTTTTCTGTCTCAAATCACTATCCTCTAGACTTTTGCATCCATCTCATTTACTCCTTCGCTTTCAAGTACCATCCACATAAATCTTTCACCCCTCCTTCTTCATGTCATTCTACTAGGGGGAGAGGGGCTGGGGAAGGGGAACAGAAATGGGTGATACTGATAGGAAGGGGAGAGGGAGAGGAAGGAGAGGGGAAAGGGGAGGGAGAGAGGAAGGAGAGGGGAAGGAGAGGGGAAGGAGAGGGAGAGGGGAGGGAGAGGGGAAGGAGAGGGGAAGGAGAGGGAGAGGGGAAGGAGAGGGAGAGGGGAGGGAGAGGGGAAAGAGAGGGGAAGGAGACGGGAAGGAGAGGGGAAGGAGAGTGAGAGGGGAGGGAGAGGGGAAAGAGAGGGGAAGGAGAGGGTAGGAAGAGGGGAAGGAGAGGGTAGGAAGAGGGGAAGGAGAGGGGAGAGGGGAGAGGGGGAGGGGAGGGGAGGGGGAGGTGAGGGGGAATGGGAGAAGAAAGGGGAGGGAGAGGGGAAGGGGGATAAGGAGAGGAAGGGTAAGAGGGAAGGAGATGTAAGAGTTTGCCTGGGGAAAGGGAGGGGTCGGTAGAAAAGGAAGGGGAAAAGGGAATTAGGTGAGAGGAGAGGGAAGTAGGAGAGGGAAAGGAGTAGAGGAAAGATGGATAGAGAACAGGAAGAGGGAGAGGGGTAGGGAAGGAGGAGTAAAGGGGAGGTGGGAAAGGAGTAGAGGGAAAGGGGTAGAGAACAAAAAGGAAAGGGGTAGGGAAGGAGGAGTAAAGGGGAGGAGGTCAATAGATGAGAGGAGGGGAAAGGAGGAGAGGGATAGGGAAGGAGGAGTAAAGGGGCGTAAGTAAGAGGGAATGATAGAGGGAGGAGATACCAGAGGGAGATAGAACAATGAGGAGGGCCAGGGAGAGGGAAGGGGTAGGGGGCAGGAGAGGGTGAGCTCCAACTCAAACTTACTTCTTTGGCTGTGAATGTGTTGCCGTTAGCTCCAACTGATCGTAGTAACTTGAGGAACTGTGGCCTGGGGGTAACCTGTATGAAATCAAGGCATAATACATCTTTATCCATAATCTCACTACAGGAACATAATTAGGCCCATAAAACATGTTTTGATATCATCAATAATCTAGCCACAACATAATGTAAAAATACTTCCTCAAATACATTATTTGTAATTACTTTTTTCTCTCTAGGCTTTCATACTCTCGATCCCCCCCCCCCCCTTACTCTCTCTCTCTCTCTCTCTCTCGCATCAACATAAATGTAGGCCCACAAAATGGCTTAACAGTTTTCAATAGGGTTCTGAATTCTGAATTGATTTCCTAATATGGCCTGAGCCCCTTTCTAATTTTCAAAGGGGGGGGGGTGATATTATTGAGTTCAGCTCTGCATAATGCCTATAATTTGTAGGTTTTGTGCAGTCTAAATACAGAAAGAGTGAGAGGAGAGAAGATTTATGCTGAGAGGGTGAAACTCAGGGTAACTTCTCTCCCTCTCATTATTTCTGTATTTACAGCCTTCATGTACATCTAGATTGCTCTTACAATATGTATCTTTCTCTCTCTTTCTCTCTCTCCCCCTCTTCCCCTCTCTCTCTCTCTCTCCCTCTCTTTCTGTCTCTGTCACTCTCCCTCTCTTTCTGTCTTTGTCACTCTCTCTCTCTCTCTCTCTTTCCCTCCCTCTCTCTAAAAAAGAGGGCGTGTTTACATGTGTATGCAATATTTTTCATGGTACTCTAATATGTATTATACAATAACCACTCAATACACAATGCAGATCTGCACAACACAGTGAATACTCGCTCACATGAGAGGGGCGGGATTCCCTATTGTTCATACTGCACACGGACCTCAAAAAAGTCGTCACAGCAGATGAACAATAATTGAACCATGCGCCAGGCAAGCAGAAACATGTCCAGTGGTTGAGGAAACAAATTAATATCCATGCCATGAAGCAACTCTTATCTAGTATTGCAGGCACAAACTTGTTTAGTCATTACACATAATAGAGGGTCTGGACAGTATTAGACTAGAATGGTTGCCCCCCATAGCTCCTGTACTGTAAGTGGACAGTAACACAGCTAAAGACTAATAAAGTTAGTACAGGTTCAAATGCCTCAGTGTTAAAATAGAGTCTGTGAATGCAGACTAACTCTTATCTGACTTGGCTAGACTGGCCAGGATCATACAGTATGCATGAATTATGTTACATTTAATTCCTATTCATGTCTCTGCATTGTTTCAACTAGAGAAGAAGCAGACAAATTAAATTGCAACACACAGTGCAAATTAAGGTCACAAACTACAACAAAAAAATGTATTCCTTGGAATGATTCTACAGGCACAGAGAAGCTCTACCAAAATAATTGAAAACTTCTACTGTTATATGTAAGGTACAGTACATGCATTAAAACAACTTTTTTTATGGTGATATCCGTAAGTTTTCTGACAGAAAATTAATAGGCCTACATGTACATTACATGTACATGTACACAATTAACGTATCTCAGTTTTCAATTTGATGTCATTTTGCTGTTTACAATAACACTTTGGTGTGATTTTGTGTCATTGTCCAAATATTTGTTATTATTTTATTTTTGAAAGTAATCAGTCCTACATGTATCTCTACTTTATTGAAAATGTAGTGTACATGTACATTCAACCACTCTCCAATTCATACTAGACCTTACAGTCTGCATTCAGAGACTAGTCTAATACATTGTCAGAGAATGCTGAAAAACATGAAATAACATGAATGATTGCATTGTAATCAGTGGCTTGCACAGACATGCAGGACTGGCGAACCTTGAAGACAGATTAGGACAAAACACTCTTTTATTAAAAGTTTGTGAAAGAATGTCCATGTTTAAACATAATAAAGTAATCACATTCTACTACTGTACATACTGTACATGTACATTTCTAAAGTCAAAAACTGGGCTAAAATATTACACAAGACTTGTAGACCTACATGTACATGTACATGTATGTTGGCTATTTAGTTGCCTTTGACTTTTCAACCAACCATAAAAGTCTCTCTCTCTCTCTACCCCTCTCTCTCTCTCTATGCGGGCACTTATTCAAATTTCATCAAAATTTAATTTGAGGGACTACTTGAAGACTGAGGAGGAGGGGAGCATGTAAAGGAAGGTGGATGGGATGGGGAAGGGTGGTTACCATGGTAACATGTCAATGTGGATTTTTAAATTCTTTTAGGTGATCCTCAGGCATTGGCTAGTGCTAAATATCATTATGTTTTATGTTATATCATTTGTCAACCTTGTGATGTTTTGTATGTTATCATCTTGCCTGGAAATAAAATAATAAATAAATAAAATAAATGTCACCTTACATGTACCGGTACTTTACTATTGAGTATTTTCAGGAAAATAGAATGAGAGATTGGGATGAGGGGCTAATATACATGTACTGTACATTTTTTTAGCTGAACACTTTTTACCACTTTTACTTCATTGATATTGATCAAATGGGACCTAAACTGATCAGACATACAGTGTAGCACTAAGCATTTGTCTTGCTCATACCATTTCATTATCTTCACTGGGATATAAACTTAGTCAAATACAAAGAACTGAACAATAATGGACAATACAAATAATACAAGTCATGGAGTCACCCAACAGGCAATTGGGCAAGAAATTAAGACTTGCCTGATCTTGCACGGGGCTCTGTAAACACAAGATGCCAAGCTCGTTGACATCACTAATCTATTGTTGCCTTGTGAAGCCAACAATATGTATTGAATATATCAAAGAATAGCTTGAAATTGACAGCTTAGAACAAATCATGTGGTTTTACCTAGAAAATGGTGACCACAAAAATGTGGTCAATATGGATAAAAGGTCATTCTAGAATCGGTTTCATAACTCTGACAAGTCCATGCCTGTGGTCACTTTTGATAACAAGGGGTCTGGATCATTACACTAATTTCCAAACACTACATTTCATCATGAACGCAAAAAGAGGGCTTGTTCAGTTTTAAATTAGACAAGTTTTTACTTGCTGAGAATTTGCGAGCTTGTTGATAGGGCCTCTCCATTATTGACAAGGAGATATTTACATATCAATATATATTATCGTTATCAAGTTAAGTGTGTGTTCATGTGCCTTGTTATCAAACATATACAGCACAATACAAACACATTTTCATGGATTTCCATTTTCCAGGCAAGTTTTCAGGGACAGCTGTTTTTGAAGAAAAAAAGCATGAAGTTTTACTTGTTCCAAGATAAATAAATATGCTATGAACAGGCACATTTACATGTATCTCCATGTATCTCCATGTATAAGTTGGGGGTGCTTTCAAATGTAGGCCTACAGAATGCCTCTGAAAAATTATATTAAATACTCTGGTTTAATTTGGCATTAAAGAATTATTTGTCTGATAAATAGACATGAAAATGTCAGTTAAAGTAGTTTTTCAATATCAACAATTTTGAATGTCCCTTTTCACATGATACAAGTACATGACAGCATTCTGAGTCTTAGTTAAGAAACCTGGATTCTGTGTTATCTAATATATTTTACCATCATTTCTGATGGATAGCTTTTCACTGAAGAACACAACTTTTATTCATGAAATTTGATTTCACTGCACTACAAAAGTGCAAGGCAAAGTATTTTCAAAGCAATTGCACCATTACAAAGTTCCCTATGTTGTTATTAATATTCTGTAAAAACTAAGATACCGGTAATTAAAAAAGTGGATCAGTGGGTGGGGAAAAGGAATCAAGGAATTATTTTTAACGGTCTTAACATAATTCATGACGTCAACATCAGCCAAACAAAGTCTATTCTACATGTACAGTGTATCTTTGATATTGATAACAAAACAAGACAATACATGTACAAATGAACATGTAGGCCAACAGCTGTCCATATATCATAAAACAAGCTTTGTTTCTCCATCGTACATGTACACAATTAGAGTTTAGATGCACATATGCCCAGCATTTTAATAAGCTGATGATCTCGGTAATGAGAGCTCTAGCTAGCAAGTCTCTGCTTGTTGAGTGCTCTGAACAATCTAGATCACCTGACACTGTCACCTGACTTTTCCTTCCACTTCCAGTACACAGGGTATGAATTGTAGTCTGGTTTCCAGACATTTAGTTTTCTGTCTTCTTTGTTCAGGGAATCTCTATTTGGATTTGCTTTTTGTTACATGTACATGTAGTTGCAAAAGTAATATATGAAGCTGTAACTCTTTGTTTTGACCAGAACTCTTTTTGTCTCAACTTCTTGCAGAGCAACCTGGCAATAAAGAATTGTTCCCTGCATGTACACCTACACTTAAAGATGTAACTACATAACATGTACATGTACGTTTTCACTTTTCACCAATAGTAGTAGTCAGAACTCAGAAGATACCAAAATGTAATAGTATGCCAAATAATTCTAAAATTTATACTTTATAGATGTGCATAACCCAGATTACCAGGTCCAGTTGCCTGGCAAACACTGAGAATGATCATTTTCATTTCTGACTTGTTTTGATGGTTTTTTACAAAATACACAGTAGGCATATACAGTTAGGTTTCCATCCTTATTTCATTCAAATATATCTGAGTATTATTTCTCTTCTTTTGAAACTGAAAGAAAAAAAAAAGAATTTTCAAAATAGAAGCTAAGGGAAATGAAAGAAGAGAATGAGCATCTCTGGCAATGGCTGATGAGTCATAATATTGCACTTTTGTAAAAGGCATTTGGGATATCTTTGAATGACTCAGTCATTTAACAAATTACATGGATGTTCTTCAAGATTTGCAAATTGCAAAATGATATCTCAACAAAATAGCACAAACATTATATACCCAAAACTGAGTTACACTGTATGATATTCTCGAAAAATTAAGCGCTTTACTTTAAGTTTAAAATATCTTGGACTTCAGTAAGGCAAAAATTCAGTCCCATTTTTTCATCTCCTTCTCCTTCCTTTTAACAGTTCGCATCAATTTTTTTCTTCTCTTATTTGATATCTTTTTTTAAATAAAATAAATATGTGTAAGTATATTTTGAGTTTTTACATACATGTAGATCTAGAAAATGGGGTTAACAAAGTCAATTAGCAATTTTGCCTTGTTTTGAGTCATTATAAACGATGTGAATTCAAGAATTGTACAAAAAAAACTGACCAAAACATTTTTTATGTACAGAATTTCAATCAATATCAAATTGTATCACATAAAATGGAGCCCCTCCTCTTTAAAGTTTAACAAAGTCAGACAACAATAGACTAGGAATCCATTTGACTTGGGCTCAAAATATAATATAACAGTGGAAATGTTGTTCATGCAATGTTACAATTAGTGCTGTAGTCAAACGTTTTACCATCCGGTATCCGACCGCCGATGGCGGATTCCGTTTTAATTGGACGGTTTTGTTTTCCTGTTTTTTTTTTGTTTTTTTTTTAAGTTACGATTTATGCCCCTTCACCTGGCACTATGCCTGGCAATGTCTCCCAGCTCAGTAATTGGTGTGTTGACTCACCACTCTGAAACTAGAATGACACTCCAATTTGTCTGTCATCTTGGTTTGAAAGTAATCTTTGTAATAGATCTCAATATTTAGTTTATAATAATAATTTATCCAATTTTTACACATGGTATACCACAAGGATCTATCCTAGGTCCTCTACTGTTTTTTTATTTACATTAATGATCTTACACATTCTTCTAAAAACGACATTGTTACTATTATTTGTGACAAGCTCACATGCACAAAGCGCCTATAACTGCTCCTTGCAGTTAAATAAAAGTCCTTCCCGCTTTTTCAAACGGACCTGGCTTGTCGGCGAAAAAAGTAAAAAAAAAAAAATTTTTTTTTTTTTTAATCGTTTATCCGAAAACCGTCCGGTTTTGACTGGCGGTTAAACGGAATTGGAGATGTCTGTGATGTTACAGCACTAGTTACAATGTACACTGCACATGTAGGTGTAAAACAGGCTACTCCACTATTTTCCCTCACTGTTTTACTCAGGTTAAATAAGCCCTGACACAGTACAAAATAATTGAAATGATTTTATTATTGGGAAAATTGCTCTTTATGAGAAAAAAGTACTAGGAAGACTAGCATGAAAAGACTAATAAGAGTTAATGAACATGTATGGAGGCACATCTCATTTGAGCTAAGCCATTCGTACGCTTGTTTACGAATAGCTGACATTAAAACATCTCAACTCCCAGGATGTAATGATTTCACACTAAACCTTTAATCCCCATTGACGATTATTTCAAATCATGCTGCAAGGATTTATACATGTGATTTAGATGAGAGGGTTCTTTTATTTTTAATTAGGACAAGGGTTTTGGATTAAGACTATTATGCCAGACAGACTGAATAGAAAGCCTGGAAAACATGGGAATTCACAAATACCATGTGACAAGTCTGTACTTGCTTCTCATCTTTCAATCATTCTCTGTCTCTGTCTCTCTCTCTCCCTCCCTCTCTCTCGCTCTCTCTCTCTCTCTCTCTCTGAAATATGGTATTCCATTACTTAACGTTCTTGTTTCTCATATTAATATCACTTTCAGAAAAGAAAATAGCAGAGGCTGATATAATCAATGAGACATGTTATGCCGAATTTGTTCGATAGAGGGGACCTACAAATGTACCACTGCCCCTCCCTCTAAAAAATAATTATAAATAAATAAATACAAAATAAATAATGAATAAATGTATACCTACATGTATACACTGTATCATATAATAAACAAATAAAATGTACTTGCATCCACAATATAGTACGTCATTAACCTCATTATTCTATGTCCCTTACAAGCTCAGAAATGTCAAAACAAAACCAAAGTAAAATGGATTACCGGTAGTGAACATTCAGTACATGTACATGTATGATGTAAATTAGCATCAAAAGTATATATTTGATTAATTACTCTGAAACAACAAGCAAAACATGTACATGCATCATTTTCACATAATCTTCGTGATCATACATGGGTAGAGCTCGAAATCTTTGATAAACCGATGGGATAAAAGGTCACAAAAAACCTTGGACTTGCAATTTAACAATGATAGAACTGAAGAATGAGTTGATTTTTGTTTCATTTTGTATTATTACTATCTATCTGTCTGTCTTTTATACCAGTATGACAGGGTATGTGTTAGCTTATTTTCCCTCAAATATATAAGTGACCAGGTGCAGTACCTAGATGGGGATTCCCCCGTTTCTGAGTAATGCAAGAGCCAGACACCGATGCTTTGTCGTGGGTGGATGGGATAGGGATAACATAACAAGCAAACCCTGTGTAACAAAGGACGAATACATATCATTTTAATACAGCGGCAAACCCCTTTCTAGTCTAGTCTCCAGTTTTTTTTTTTTTTTTTTTTTTTGGGGGGGGAGGGGTCTTTTTAGGACTATCCAATCCATTAATTTATAAATGTACCCTGCATTTTACATTCCAATAAAAAAAAAAGTACACAAGGGCAGTTTCATAGCAATCTAAATCTGGAATTGTCTAGAAGAGCATAGGAAAATGAATGAAGGGCAAGGCTCTAATTTTCTTTTACACTGATGTTTCTCTCTTGACAGCAATAAATAACAAATCTCCCTCTGACATTTTTTTTCCGCAGGCATCTTCTTTATAAAAATTAAAATGTGCATCTGTTATTGTTCCCTTTCAACATCCCTCCCCATCCCTTGACCTTTTCCCAATAATATTGCAATGAATTTGTCTTTCAAGACCAATAGTAAAGATTATTGTGCATGAACCAATATGTGAATTGAAGTCAAACAAAACAATAATAGACAAGTAGTTGCTGCCGTACATCTACATGTAGGGTTTCGCACCGACCAGCAAATGCAGCAATATTAGAATATATTTCGCTTTCTCAAAAAGTACTAGGATGACTGTGCAATTTCAAAATAATATCTTATGCCCAAAGTATTTGGAGGACTGTGCAATAATATTTCGTATCATTTTGTTTACCGTATGAAGTGCAAATGCATAAATAAATAGTGAAGGGTAAGATAATGGATGGATGCACAGGATCCTTGCAAAATGCTTGGGTAAGCCGAAGGACCAAATATGACTATGATGTGCCAATCAATACAAAAACTTTCAATCCAATTGCAACCCTTACCCTGTTCTTCATCTTCAATGAAATAAAGCCTGGAGCAATACATGTAGCAGATATAAATAATAATATTCAGCTTTTATAAAGCGCTTAATACATCTCCGACGTCTGTAAGCGCTTTACAGATATACATGTATTATTACCCCGGTCACTAGATTCAGTGATTGCCCGCACACACTGTGTGCACAATCTCCACTCTTTAAGGAGCATTCCAGCCAGGCGTTACTTGACACTCAAAAACTGTTTGACCAACAATGACGGTCGCATCCTACCCGGTACCCATTTTAACACCTGGGTGGAGAGAAGCAAAACTAGCAAGTGTAGGTTAATATCTTGCCAAAGGATATTAGTGCCGTGTCGGGATTCGAACATCAGAGCATCCAAAACTCTTAGAATAACTTAAGAATCAACTTACCCATATCTCTTTCTTGGGCAGCTTGTGCTCCGGCCTCAACTCACTAGCGAGGACAGTTGCCATTTCTTGTGCCGATGATGGCGCATTGCGTGATATGGCAATAAACCTCCTTCGGCCGCCCAGACCAAGCCTTTCAGAAGAGCTCTGTGAACTGGACGAATGGTGGCGCCCTCTGCTTCGCCTTCGCTTCCGCGACTTGGGCATCTATATATTCAGAGAGAAAACAATGGTTGATTCTACGAAGTACTACCTTTGTGATGCCATTGTGAGAGTTGAGACTTGAGTTGAGAGTCAACAATTATTTACATCAATCCCGCCCTGGCTTGTCAAACATGCATACCAGAAGTTGAATTCATGATTAAAAAACATTGATTAGTTAGACCACTGAACTGAAGCTCTGCTACATTGTACATGTATGTGGAGGGGTCCGAGTTAGACCGGATCCATGTATGTGTGAGAGTGTTATCACAACATTTCAGGCCTGCGACTTTTATATATTCTTTTATATTCAACCCAGGGTTAAAGTGGTCTTTGGTCTTTGAACACTCACCTAAAAAATAATTTGTGTACTAACTAGATCTAGAGTCTAGAATGTATCAAATCACCCTCAAAATCCTCCATCCAGCATTCTACACGGACAAATTGCGTCCTCAAAAATTAGGATGCTCTTTTTTTTTTCATCGGCGCTCTGCAGGTTTTGGGTTCCCGCGCTGGCGATGCGAAAACGTATTCCGCGTCAGAAAATAACCCCAATTCACTGTCTACTTTTATGGGTTGTCTTCCCAAGGATTTATCCCTCAGAGTCATATTAACGTGAAAATGTAAAATGCATCAAGAAAATCATTGCAGAATCCATTTTTTGCATCGCCAATGTGAGATCTGAAACGTCTGCGAAAATGCAGACGATCCTCGTTAATTAGGACGGTCCTTACACGTTTACAAAGATGATCCTCGTTTAAGCGAACGATCCTCATTCTCGGACCAGCGCCCCTACTGCTAATCATGATCAGGATGTCAAAATGGCAAAAAAGCAAAGAAAACATCAGATCAATCTTTTTCAATGACATTTGTGTTTGTCTTGTCTTTATTAAATCAGGGAGATTTTCCTGATTTAGTCTACTTTGTAGATCTAGATCTAGAATTAAGATTTCAGCTCAATGACAGAATTAATTCTCACAAATATTAACTTATGTAGATCTAATAGCAATTCATTGATGAAATAAATGATCAATGAAATTGAATGATCAGATGAAGAAGATCTGATTCTGAAGATGGGCAGTCTTGAGAAAATGATTTTAAAAAGAAATAAGCATTATTTACCACCATCTGTTCGACCAGCATCCTTCCCATTAGATATTCGAAAATTCACTGATAAACTCAGACATTAATGTTTAATCACGTATTTCTTTCCGAAAAGATCGAACCGACGAACAACTTCACAGTCAGTCCTCCACCGTCAATCCACCCGGAAGTTCCCCGATGCAGACCTCTCTTAATATACCCTTTCCAGCTGGTGCCTGAATATATCTGCACTCATTCGCTTCTCACTCGCTGATTGAAATAAATTTGATGGGGCAGCATTTACCTTTACCTTATCTTGAATTGCAGCTGAACAGCATCCTAGGCAAACAGGCATGCAGCCACTTGCCTCTGCCTTATCCTTCTTTTCCGATGCACTTTTCCCCCTTGTCGAGTCAGAGCTGGACATGTTCAAACACGCTTTCCCACACAAGGTTGACCTGCAACGTGCATTTTTCCCATTGCATATATTTCACATTACATGCATATGCAGACTAGACAACGCAAAACGCTAGTCTGCGCCGAAGACTATGTTTAATTCGCACACTCCACAAACGAGTATCAAAATTCTTTTTGCAAAAAGAATTTTGACCATTACGGGCTTCAATAAGAGGAGATATGAAAATTATCGTTTATGTACCTTTCATTACTATTAAAAAGTAATACCACTTGACCACTTCATATTTGAAATGCTATGTGCACTATAATTAGTCTGCGACTCTAGACTAATTTCAGGGGGAAACTAGGTGAACTAGTCGAAACGGCCAGTAGCAATTTGTCGAAAATTTCAAATCGGATTTGAGAATGTGTATGATTGTGTTGTCTGCATTTACGAACCCGGTCTACGAACTAAAAGTTCGTCTTGAGAGGACCCTCAAATAGACCTAATTCAGGATACAGAGAGCAGTTGCAGGGAGGTGTTTTAACTCACATACCCTGCAGAGAGGAAGCAGGCCTAAAAAGTCCAAATACATTCGGCGGACTTTAGGCCCTGAACCTGCGCCCCCCCCCCCCCCCCCTTGGGCGGCCAAGAGAAAAGAAGGAAAAAAAGGAAAAGAGAAGAAGAAAAAAGGAAAACGGCGCGATTTTTGGAAAATCCTGTTATCCGCCACTGGGTCAAACACCCCCTTTGGCAAAAAGCTAGATCCGCCCCTGTTTTTCTTTTTGTTCTCCTTCTCCTTCTCCTTCTTCTCACTTTTGTCTTCTTATTCTTCTTCTTCTTCTTCCTCTTCTCTTTCTTCTTCTTTTTCTTCTTATCTACTTCTTCGTTGGAGGAATTTGTAATTTATAAATTTGCAAAATAATTTGAGCACCTATGGATTTGGTTTCAGGAGTAACATGCCAGTCATTATCTCTTATTCTGGAAGATAGTTTTATAAAGCCCCTGCTACTGTTGACAAAACTGTTCTGATACCCCCCCCCCCTACCCCCCCCCCCCTGCACCTGGATGGTACGGTGCCCATTATCAAGTTCCCAGTTCTTCCCATAGTTTATAGGCACCTGA
Source organism: Strongylocentrotus droebachiensis (assembly GCA_035222895.1). Taxonomy (NCBI): domain Eukaryota; kingdom Metazoa; phylum Echinodermata; class Echinoidea; order Camarodonta; family Strongylocentrotidae; genus Strongylocentrotus; species Strongylocentrotus droebachiensis. The sequence continues at coordinate 71,275 of JAVYIG010004455.1, forward strand.
ATTATTCATTGCGGTCATTTCTATTTTTGTTGGCTGTAAGGGTCTTCTTCTTTTTCTTTTCTTTTTACTATAATGAAACATTACTCAGTTGTAAATGGGGAGAAAAAAATGACCTCTGCATGTGGGGGGGGGTCCCCCTTTTCCTTTTTCTTCTCGTTTTTTTAATATTCTTTTCAACAATATTAGAGGCCTTGATCTATTTCGTCAGGCACTTTTGAAGGAAAAGATCAGTCATCAAAATAAACAGACTTACGATCATCCGACGTTGAGTAATATCTAGCTGAGAGAATTCATGTTTGTACTTGTATGAAGTCAGCCACGTAGGCTTGAGCGATTATTAGAACTCCTATGTTATTATCTCTTCTGATGGTCATGTGATGGCGCTGTTCAGTTTAATCTCTGCGTATGTTGGAATGATCCCACTATCTCCGTTCTAGAGGCTTATCAATAATAGTGTTTGCCTATTAGTTACACAATGACAAGGAATAGTAAAACCAGCATTAGAAGTAACTGCTCTTCATGCGGGACCTACCATAACTATTACCCTCAGCATTAACAGATCCCCACTTGTACGGTTAACCACCACTACTTCTACTTCTTCTTCTACGTAAGTAGAAGAAGAAGTAGAAGTAGTGGTGGTTAATTCACCTGACTGCTATAGAAATCATAAATGCTTGTTAGTAGGCAACCAGATGACCGACGGCTTTAGGTCCTCTCCGAGAGACCTGGTAATGAGGATTAATGCCTTACCAAAGGGCACTATTGCGCCTCCAAAGCGGCTGGGGCAAATGCAAACTAAAAATCGGGCTGGCCCCAGGATGCCGTTGGAGAAAAAAAATGTTCCTCGCAACTAATCGATTAATATTCCATTTGAAGAGACTGAAATCCTAAGAGTCTGAAATTAAACGATTCTCTGGCTTGTGAAAATGTTTAGAACATATTGGCTACTGTTAGAAGTTCCCCTTCAGTCGGCCCTTTTCTGTTTAGAGTGTACATACCAGCTAGCTCTAAAATATTTCGATGTCAACCCAAAACTCTTTACATGACAAAACTGGGCGCATAACAAAAATTGAAAATAAAATATTGGTTCTCAAAATATTTGTAAAAGTCTGTCTCCTTGGATTCAAAGCCACGTTTGAATTGTTGAAATTTCGTTTATTTTAATTGTTTGTTGTTGAAAAGAGTTTAGAAGGTTGTCACTAAATCCGATCGCTCCTATAGTTTTATTGCATGCGTTTTTCATTTGGCTCTTACGTGAATGCCGTCATCTCTCGACAAAGGTCCATGCAGGTTCTGCTAAGCATAGACCTGCCTGTTGAATAGAGTACCGAAGTTGTGCATGACATAATCAAAATCTGTATTTTGGGAATTTCTCATGTTAAACTTCATTTCCGAAAGAAGTAAAGAACCATAGCAAAATAACAGTGAATTCCTATCGAAATCTGTTTATTCTGATGGTCATATCTCAGCCAATACTTAACATATTCAATTGGTTTTCAACATTTGGACATTATATGGCATTATTTTTTATGATCTTTCGGGAAATGAAGTTAAAATTGGGAAACTCTAAAAATAGTTGTTTGATGACTTCAAACTTGACCACTCTATTACTAGAAATAGTACAAGAGAGAGAGAGAGAGAGAGAGAGAGAGAGAGAAAGAAAGAGAGAGAGAAAGAGAAAGAGAGAGAGAAAGAGAGAGAGAGAGTGGTGGGGAGTTTAAGAAAATAATATAATTCCTCAACTATTCCTTTCTACTTTCGGTCGCCGTAGGTTTGATCGTAAACCGAATTGTAGCCGAAAAGCATATGCTTTCCCCATCCTCCATTCCCTCAATGACTGCAGTCCCCGCTACGCCGAGGTGTTGAATCCAGGAGCGTCGCTAGTAGGGGTGTGACAGTTCACCCCCCCCCCCCCTCTCCTCCCTCAACCAAAAATAAGGGGGAACGGGAAAATGGAGAAGGAAGAAAATGAAATAAATAAAGAGAGAAAGGAAGTATGAAAGAACACCTGGCATTTCTTTTGTAATGACTCCATTGATTCTATCAAGAACGTCGAACAATTATTTCGTTCCATTTGCAGAGAACCTATAACCATGCAAAACCAATCGTACATTGTATACAAGGCTCCTGTCTCGTACTTTAGAGGCTAATTAAAGAAGGCAAGTCAATGCTGTCTATAAAGTTAGTCTAGAAAAAATATATCTATATTATGATTTATACATAGGGGGACGTCTGTAATAAGATCTAAATGGCTGAATTTTGTTGGTGCTCCCCCCCCCCCCCCCCTCAGTAGCCTTCTCCCTTCCCGCCTCAGTAGCCCACCAACCATCTTTTATTATGCAATGTCATGACAAATACTTTCAACACTTTCCAATTTATGTTATCAACAATTTGTATTTTTATCTTGTGGATGGACCCCTTTGTGATAAAAACTGCTCTAAAATGCACCGTTCCAAACTACAAAACGATATCTTATTTTTAGCTCGGTTTTTGCAACCTCGCAATATAATTATGAAACAACTCATAATCCAGTATTTATTACCGAGGCCATCGTGAGAATGTGAAAAGGGGGAACAAATGAATAATTATGCTTTTTCCGATTCCTCTTCTGAAAGGCAATAATCAACAACTTCGTTTTACTATTCATAATTATGCGTATTAACAAGTATTTTCGTTTCTTATGATAAGTATTGCAATATCTACCGAGGCGGATCGCAGTCGAAACATAATAATTCTATTTTTGTGGTCGTATCAGCTTCCTGGGGGGTGTTTCACAAAGATCCTAAGTCAAATTGAACTCTAAGTTGGACTTAAAAATTATGGAGAGCCATTTCTAGCCTTAAAATAAAATATATTCAAAAGTGAAAATTCAAGTATTTTCGACTTTTTATAAATTTCATGTAAAAAACATGAGATCTCCTTGATGATTGATTTTTTTTATAGATGCTAATAGGCTTTCCATAAATTGTAAGTCCAACTTAGAGATAAGTTCAACTTCAGATCTTTGTGAAACACCCCCTGGTCGTAAATAAATGTTCCTGCTTAATATTATTGTTGAGTGTGAATACATAATATGACTTTGCATACACTTTTAGAAACTCGAGAATTAGTCCCGACTAGCACTCGTGCTAACTTTTGGTTCTCCTTTAACAACATTTTATTTTGTTTAAGTTTAAAATATCCTTTATTTGAATCATAATTGGAACACTGTGAATTTCAATTCCAGCCACACTTTGACGTATCTTTAAGGAATCCAATCAAATCTCTATCTATTGTCAAGTTATGGCTAATTTACAGGTTTGATATGACATGATAATTATGATTAATTTGAAACATAAAGGTTCAACTATGGATATTTTCTTTTCTTTGTAACTCAATGTATTAATATGTATACGACATTACTGTTTAATTGTTGTTATTTTGTTACCCACTTGAATACATTTGTAACATATGTTATGTTGTTATAAATTCAAATTCAACTCATATAGTAATTGTGTAACCGTGGAGGGAGGGGAAGGTTGTGTGGGGTGTATAGATAAGGGTGCAACATAATCTGTCAGCAAATTTGGGTGTCACATTATTATACCCCCCACCACCCCACTCAAAATGTTCTAGCGACGGCCATGTCTTGATCCTTGCACGTACCCCCTCTGTCATCATCTCATAACGGACCCCTCCCCCCTCCCCCCCCCCCCTCTCTCTCTCTCTCTCTCTCTCTCTCATATA
>JAVYIG010004455.1:77500-161694 GCA_035222895.1 Strongylocentrotus droebachiensis
CTGTTATTTTCCGCGTACATCATATTCTTTCTCCATCTTGTTCGACTTTTTTTTTTTTTAGGGGGGGGGGGGGGCTTGGCGGTATACATTACATAGCGATATCAATATCCTCAGTTGTAAGTTCAATGATGGTTCGAATGAGCTTGCATTTGATACGACAAACAGTATATAGGGGCGCATTCTTACACTCCTCGTCTTATCGCAACTGAATCGAGCAGTCTAATATTGTTTTTCAAGAAAATTAAAGTTGTCTTTTGGCCTCATTAATTTTGTGGAAAGAACGAAACTGATAGTAATCTAGTAACCGAACGCGGACGTTACTCACTAGCCGACTTGTCGTGGTTGTGGTACATGACTGTTTAAGAGTTTACGGTTGTGTTACCATTGCCTAGCTCATTAGTGGCCTCTAATTTAGCTGTGGATTAACAGTAACAACTAGGTGTTGTCTCAAATAATTATGTTAACAACGTCATCCGAATGTCCCTCATCCGCGTCGTCTAATTATGAGAACTTCCTGAAAGTTGAAATTTCATTTCCTAGCTACACTGAAAAGAGCGTCCTATATTGTATTCGTGCGGCCGTTAAAAAAACGCAATTTTTCTGGTGTATGTAGATACTGAGCGAAAAAAAGGGGTAGGTGTCGCATTGTACCACCTTCCACAAAAATTATCAGACATAACAATCTCGACAGAAACAGGTGTTTCACAAAATCAGAATTGACGAGGAATTCTATTGAGTCGCCATCTTTGCCAGGGAAAAATCGCGGGAGTGTCACGGTGGACTGATTATAATACACAAGACGTCGTCTGCTACGACAGAAAGTTGGACAGCACTTGACATTGTTTCATTGAAGTTAGATCAGTAAGTTTCGCGCCACTCTTATCTGTATCATTCTCAAGCTGTAGGCTTATGTGAATTATACAAAGTGTCGTTGTATTTGAGGAATCGATGTTTACACTTGACTTGGACAATCTGCTCCAAGTTAGAGAATTCGTTGTTTTGCTATTGTTCAGACCAGTGGAATTTATTTGTTTACTATTGACGGAAAGGTTTGTGGAATTTGTCTACGATGGCGACGTTAAAGGAAGTGGCCTTGCGCTACTCTCCCTTATCCAATGAACAAGAAGCGAGATCGGAGAGCCAGGCGAAGTCAATACGGACAACGAGATTGTGAAAAACAATCTTGAAGTAAAAGCGATGTCGACTGAATCGGTATGTTACTGTCATACAGTTTAACTGTTTTTTTAAATAATATTTTGTATCATTATTATATAACTATTATTATGAGTAATAAGTAGCCCATGGAATAACAATTGGACTCTTATGCATGGGGCCCCGTGAGTAAAACAATTACAATCAAATCGAAGGGTCACAATGAAAATAGCAAGTAAACAAAAATTATATTCCATTGCAATTCACATAATTAAAACAAAAAGTTAAGTTACAGTTGTCTGTGCATTATGAACATAGAACTTTTTTTCAATTAGGTTTTGAATGATTCAAGAGTGTTTTTTGTTCTTACTTCAGGTGGCTAATTATTATTCCATAAGGGCTGTCGTAGCATAATGAATGTTTTCGATACTCAATGCGGCATTTAGGGATACAAGATCACGTCGGACAGATTTGGTTGTATTCTTATTGAAAAGTTCACTTAATTCATGAAAGATATTGGACTAATAATCAGCGGATAAACCACGAATACATTTATGGATAAACACACTCGAAACTATCTGACAAGTTCTTTAAAGGGCATCCATTTCCACTCTAAAATCATTTCTTTCGAGGGTGTATACAATTGAGAATAATTTTTGCCGCCCTCTTTTGTAGCATTGTGATACGTTCAGATTGTGTATTTAATCTATTGTCCCGAATTTCACAGCAATTGTCCAGTTGCGATTGTATCATGCAAAAAATATTGTACAATAATTATTACAGTGTTTTCATTACTACGAAGGGTTGTATTCGTTTCAAGATTGCTATGGCATGCAAATTTCTTTTACATAGACAGTTAACATGTTCATTACACAATAAGTATTGTTCAATATACACCATCGTGGGTTATAGATATATCACCATATATCAATGTGATTAATGTTCTGTTACTTACAATGATAATGAATTTAGTTTTTTCTGTAATTTATTATCAACAATCCATTGATGGACACAGTTTAAATCATTTTGTAACTTTAATAATTTTTACGTCATTAAAAGAGGAGCCTGCTCAATATAATGTTGTGTCGTCTGTATACATGATAAGACGCCCTTCCGTTAATACCTTAACGATGTCGTTAATGTAAATTATGATAGTAGGGGCCCTAGTATTGACCCTTGTGATACACCTTGGTTAACAGAACATGGATTAGAGTGGGGCTTCTCATATCCTGCTTTGATAAGTATAATTTTACCCAACACATGTACTGTTGGCATACCGATTTCCTGTAGTTTACGTATACAGTTGCACGCCGCTCCAAAGTTTTGGAATAACCTACCACTAGACTATATAAGAAAAGCCTCATCTGTTGCTGTCGTCAAAGTTTTGTTGAAGACGCACGTGTTGTAAGGAGTTTTTTAATATTTTTTTTTTTAATTTTTGTATTGTGTGTCTGTAAAGTACAGCACTGTCAGGAGTTTTGTTTTTCATCACAGCGCAGTCGAGATTATTATAGCAGCTGTGCCATATAAAGTGATCCAATTATTATTATCAATATATTATAGACGATTCCTCTGTATCAAATGCAAGTCTTATAGATCAACAAAAAGAGCACAGATTATAAACCCTCACCAATGGCACGTAGCCATAACTCAGTTAATTCATCAATTAGTGCCGAGGCTGTCGAGTGACAGGGTCTTAATACATCATTAAGAACTAGATAGTCTTAGAGTTGATTGTGAACATTTCTCTAATAATTTACTAATAGCTGGTAGTATTATAAAGGGCGATTATTGGACATGGAATATACATATCTGTGTCTTGTCAACGAACATTTCTGATAGGTTCGGTCATTTCTAAAGGTGATGCAGAAGACCACTGGAAATGGCTGAGTTCGATTTATTCTGACTTCGTCCATATAACTATTTTATCGAGAATGCCCCTCCTTATACGCAAGCATAATTAATTATTACTTTTTGTTTCTTTTTGAAAGGCGTTATAGAATACGATTAGGACTACCATTCATTGTTAACAATGTTTAGTACGTATATTCGTCTCATAAAACTCAATTATCTCAGAACTCCACATCCTTCTTGATAATTGACTAATCTCTTGAAATTTCCTGTTATGCTCTTCTCCCTCTAATGGAATTCCCCTCTTTATGCATAGAAACCTCCTCCTATAGTCTTTATTGTTGTGAATAATGGAAGCTACATAATCAGATAGTGGTGCTGAGAAAAGCAACACCCTTTTTTCCTGGACGTTGGTAATTTGGGTGGGGCATGCAGGGAGGGGGTAGGGGGAGGCAAGGTGCGGTTACGCCCTGTTTCTCAAATCTAGAAAATTCCATCTCACGATAAAAACTTGCAACTGTCGTGTTCGAATAGAGAAGAACCTTTCTCCCTCGTGACAATTTAAGGGCCTCCTGTTCTCACCCGATGTACCATAGTGATTTTCAGGTCTTTATATCCACTCCGTACTATATGGTCAATGCTTTTCATACAATTTCATTTTCGTTTATTTTGCACTAGGCTATATAGGCATTCCATCCTTGGTAATAAGTTCATTTCTATGAAGGATTTTTATGTTTGGCAAAAGTTTGAATGAAATCGGAACAATACAGAGAAAGTTAGGAGTGTTTAATACAATAATAAGATCACTAAATCTATGCAAATCGCAAATTTACAATTTGGTCACTGGATTTTTTAACGTATTTATGGACAACAGTACTCTCCCGTTTGTCGTGTCCAAAATTGTATTAATTTATGTTTTTCTCTCACTTGGGATACCGTTAAAATTTTCTCTAAAAAGAACATACTCTCCTGAGTGACATATTTTGAAAAATTAAAACTTTAGTGTTTTTTGTGTTTTTGAAGAAATGGGAAAGTTGTCCGGCACTTCGTCAGATTGACGCTGCCAAATCAGCCAATTTGAAGTGCCCATACGTAGAGTCATTACAACTTTTTTTTTAAAGATAGTTGTTCATTTTTTTGTCGGATTTCGTTCAAACTTTCCTCAATCTGCTGCTTCCTTTTAACGTAGTTTGCTATTAAGGTTGGATTTCCCTTTATAATATATTTATAACAAACAGGTCAAAATTAACCCTTTACTAAACATTGATTTTCATTAGACGCATCTTTAGTTTCACTTTCTTCTCGTGGGAAAGGGCTGTAAGTGAAAACAAATTCAAAGGCCGGTACACCGAGGTTCCTTTAAAGGTACTATGTCCCATCTGCAGGCCAAAGGTTAAATTCCAACGGCAGATTTGAAAGATAATACTAATTAAGAACTTCCCTAAAAAATGGGGGGGGGGGGGGGTTGGCTTGGAAATGTCTATAAGTGGGAAAATAACGACCATTAGTTGTCGAATCGACTTAAGTGATTGCAATTCAGTAAGTAATAGTCTTGTTTTTCATACCCTTGTACTGAGTGATCGTACGTTTTGTACTGCGTAAAGATTCAATCAGTTTAATTTTGGCCATTACAAGAAGTGGGTTATTGACGTCACTTAGACAAACGCTCAGGTGCCCTTTTCAGCTCATCTTCTGTATGTTATTACCGACAAAAAAAAATAAGTCAGTCACGCAATAGTGTCTGACAGTAAAGTGTTTCCTTGGATAATTTGAATATTAGGAAACTGCTAACGTTTACATTTCACAGATAGGACACTTACGTGACATATTCATAATTCCTGCAAAGTTCTACATAATTTGATGTTGGCTGTAACAGAAGTTTCAAAATATAATCATAATTAATTATCTTTAAAGAATAATCTTTAAGATTGATAAAGATTATTATGGATAAACATATATACAAATTATGGAAGCATGAGACAATATTCAACTGTCACGAAATACAATTTTTAATTTTCTTTACTTTGATGCAATTTAATGGTCAGGATTATACATCCACAAAGATACATACGGAAGGAAATGAGAGGGCATTCGGTCATTTCATGATCAATTTCCAGCAGAGTTCAACTTTCGTTCATTCCTATAACCCACGTGCTCTATGATTAAACTTATGAGAACAGCTTAGAGTATTGTGTTGAACTAAGCTTATGTGCTATTATAATCCGTTCGGTAATACGGCTATGATCTTTTGAACCTAACAATCATGATCTAAAAGTCGTGATTCGCACGTTTTGTATTTAGGTTCGTGGGACTATGCATTAATCCTATGGGTTTATTCAATATTGAACGTGCATGAAAAGAGTTTTATTGGGGAGGGAGGGGGGGGGGGGATATCCGTTTAGTGCAGTTTTTCAGCTGGTAGAGTGGCTCGGTGTAAAAATGTCAGAGGAAAAAATGTCAGAGGTAAAAATGTCAGAGTAAAAATGTCAGAGGTAAAAATGTCAGAGGTAAAAATGTCAGAAGTAAAAATGTCAGAGGTAAAAATGTCAGAGGAAAAAATGTCAGAGGTAAAAATGTCAGAGGAAAAAATGTCAGAGGTAAAAATGTCAGAGGTAAAAATGTCAGAGGAAAAATGTCAGAGGTAAAAATGTCAGAGGTAAAAATGTCAGAGGGAAAAATGTCAGAGGAAAAATGTCAGAGGAAAAAAGGTCAGAGGAAAACATGTCAGAGGTATAAATGTTAGAGGTATAAATTAAAAACAAAATCATGTGGCAAGTTTGTTATGGTTACACCCGGGTTATATATTAGGCTTATCGAAAAAGAACAGCGAGGATATTCTGCAGTTGTTATTTCACCGCTGCTTTATTTTCCACTTTCCCAGTTAATTTTATTTACATTTCGGCCCCAAATGGTGACTTTTTGCCCGATTATTGCCGAAGGAAGACGAGGGGGGGGGTATTCTTCTTCTGGGGCACGGTGACCCGGCTGCTCTCCCCCTTCCTCTTATATAATGCTTTGCTAATAAATCCTTCCGAACAGTGGTCAATGCCGAGGCAGAGCAGGCAGACTATGGGACATGGTTTCTACTCCGAGTTTCGCGCCTTGCAAGCAATCATCAGGCAATTGATAGCATTCTTAAACATGATTATCCTACAACCTTGGTACAAATACCCCTAAAATAAGACTTAACTAATAAAATACAATTAGAATTACTCATGACTAATTCTTATTATATTGTATTCAGGTATTGTATTAGTTAAGTCTTATTTTGAGCGTGTTTACCAAGGTTGCAGAGGAATCATGTAAGAATGCTATCTTGTCTGATGATCGCTTGCAAGGCGTGAAACTCGGAGTAGCAACCATGCATGTCCCATTAGTCTGCCTTATTCAATATTTATATACCGGTATATTATGCTTTTGTAAAAGCCGCGCATGATACTGGTACACTGAGCAAACTTCTGGGAAAAGATTTCTAAAATCGAGAATTTGGCCATGTTTTATAGGCTGAGTTGTCGCTCCATGCATGGTGTAATTATTAAATAAAAAGAAAAATCAGTACAGCCCCCCAAAATAGGATCAGATATCTCTGAACCTCCCCCCCCCCCCCCCCCCAACTTCTCCTTCACTTTTGAAGATTGTTGGACATTTTAACTGCGTGGCAATGACTACTATTATATGTAATTTCCAATAAATGCATATTTCCGACAATTCCACTTTCTTGTGGGCTGGTATTTTGATACTCTGAAACAAAGCAGAAAGCCATGTTATCAATGCTAAACCCATCACATTCCCGAAGTGCGCGCGTTGCAATAAAAGATTACTATTGCGGTATAAAATAGTCTGGGAAAAAATCAATAAGCAGCTTTGTTACTCCGATACAAAGCAGAAAGCCGCCGATGTTACATCAATTTAAAGAGAAGGTTGAGTTCTGGGAAAGGTGAACAATAATGTGTGAGCGTTTGTTATCATTCTTATTATGCAAGTGTGGAAGAACATCAAAGAAAAAAGTCATTCCCTGAAAATCTATTTCAAATGACTTCATATCCCAGATATGACAAGTAACAGCTTTAAAATGAGGCCCGATTTGTATGCCATATGTTTGTGTAGTCCCATATCAATATCTTTCTGTGTACAGTGCTTGTTACTTTACCAAGAAAGGGCCAACGATTTTATCATTTTGATGACTCCAAAACCTTGCACTAAATACCAATACTTAGATGTTTATGCTAGATGATCAACCTTTTCTGGTTGCTTCAACACCGTTTCTTTCACAATGCAATCGCAAGACCAGAACTCAACTTTATCTTTAAATGCCAACCACACCATCACATTCCAGAGAAGCGCGCGCTTTGCAGAGGTTCGGTTTAAATTACATCGTTATTTATAATTGTCGGAGAGTTTAAAAATTGGGATGAGCTTCTGAATCGAGACGGTCTTTTACTTTTTGGAGCGGGTTTTTAGTTTTCGGAGCGAGTTTTTACTTTTCGGAGCGACTTCTTGATTTTCTTATTCTTACTCCACTTCTTTTGCCGCCATGAGGTGCTAAAGCTTTAGCAGAGTTCGGGGTGCCCAACCCTTATAAATAACTTTTCGTGATTCCTCGTGATTATATGTAACTATTTGTACTAAATGCACTACTCACTTTAACACTTGACTTTTGTCGAGAACTTTCATTTCTTCGTTTGGACTTTGTTCGTCTCTGGAACGTTACACGCGGATAGGTTGCAGGCTGCCACCGGCCAAACCGGTGCGTTTCACAAACATTAACACATCAACCGATTCAAAATATCAACAAATGTTAGACATTCATACATATATGCAAGCCTGATCACAACAAAATAAATTTCAAAATCTATTTTCCACATTGTATTATCCTCAGGATATGTACGAAATACACCACACAGACATTTATAAAATTTACATTATGGAAGAAAGGAATATAATAGACTAGCCCATGCAGTAGCAGTACGTCTCGACATTCTGTGTAATAAAAGTGCTGAGACATGATGACGGCACTCATTTTTTTTTGCTTGTACCTCTGACATTTTTACCTCTGACATTTTTACCTCTGACATTTTTACCTCTGACATTTTTTCCTCTGACATTTTTACCTCTGACATTTTTTCCTCTGACATTTTTACCTCTGACATTTTTACCTCTGACATTTTTACCTCTGACATTTTTACCTCTGACATTTTTTCCTCTGAAATTTTTACCTCTGACATTTTTTCCTCTGACATTTTTACCTCTGACATTTTTACCTCTGACATTTTTACCTCTGACATTTTTTCCTCTGACATTTTTACCTCTGACATTTTTTCCTCTGACATTTTTACCTGGCACCGGTAGGGTATGTTATTCGGCCTGTAGAACATATCAGTGGCTTTATACTTTTAGACTTTTAGGAGTAATGGTGGATTGCTTCGGGGGGCTGGGGTTACGATATATTCTTTCATTTTGCCATACATGCAGTATACCTCCGTCAAATTCAGTCCATGGTGTTTACATCATAAGGGTTTAAGGGTTCTCTTCTTCTTCTTCTTCTTCAAGATAATCTGCCTCCTTCAATACTGAAGATTCTTCTCGGCCTGGTTGGGGTTACTTAAGATAGTAAGAAATCAACATTTATGAGTATCGAAGTAAATAAGATGACATAGTCAATAACAAATAAATAAAAGATAAAAGATAAAAGATAAGATTATGGTAAGGGGAATCAATGTCTTCCTCAGCTCTCACCCCCTTCCCCAATGCCGACAATTAAACCTAAACATTATATGTCTAATGAAACCTAACATAAAATGATAATTTATTGAATGATCTAATGTCATGCCTCGTCGACCGTTTCAATTTGTAAAATATATTGTGTACAATAATCTTTACGTACCCCCCCCCCCCCCCCCCCCTCCCCCTCCCCGTCCTGGCTGACTTTGGTTTTTAGTGAGGGAGCCAAGTAGCTCACTACATGTTTTTGCCAAGTTTCTGCGGAGAAACACTTGTGGATTTTCAACAGCTGCCCTCCTTTTGTCAAAGTCTGGATATTTCCATTTGGTTTGGCCGGAATTCAACCGAAACGAAGGCAAAACAGATAACTCATGTCAAAACAATATCAAACATTCGCACGCTAATAAACTGCAGAGTTTTTAAACATGCCATGACCTGTATTGAAGGGTACGCGGTTCCACTCACGGGTAAAGTTTGCCCCCCTAAATATTCTTTTTAAAGAATATTTTATTTTCTACAGATCAGTTGGTAATTATTTGGGGGGGAGGTGGTGTGTGAATGAAAGGGGGAGGGGGGGAGGGGTTGTTACGGTTTTTTGTTTTGTTGACTTATAGCATTTCCGCCCCCCCCCCCCCTTATATGAAAAATCTTGATCCAAATCAGAAGGGAACCAAGCCTACTTAACCCTGATATGATTTATTTTGTTATCTTAAATCTTTCAATCTGTCCATGACAATGAACATGTACACATATTACGTGATTCATGTTAGAATGGTTCAATACTAAAATAAAAAGGATAATCCTGATGATGATGATGATGATAATGATGATGATAACGACAACATCAATTATATAATGATTATAATAATGACCATGGGTATGATGATACTGATAATAGGTATTCTAAAAATATTATTAATAATAACAATAATAATGACAATGATAATGATGATATAGTAATAATGACAATAAAAACAATATACTAATGGTAATAAAAACAAGAAAAATCATAATAGTCAATTATTAATTATGATAAAAAAATTAACAATATATAGATACATAAAGCACTTTTTCCTGAGATTGAAAAGCGCTATATCATTATCAACAAGATAAAAAAATCGACTCAAGAGTGTCTCAGGGCTATGCTTCAAGGGATTTACAGACTTATCTATTAAAAGTTCCCTTGACTTTAATCCAAGGTTTTGCTAGGCGAAATTTTGAGAATTATTTGATATACTGATGACCCCCCCCCCCCCCCCACAACAAAAAAGACATGACTTTGTGTCATTAGAATTTTAAGTGTTCTTAAAATTTGATGTTTTTATGGTCCTTTCATGAAAAGGAACTACCAAGGGTGAAGACGATAATTATTTCAACAAATTTAATGTCAGTATTAAACCTGATATTAGTTAGAGAGTAAATTATAGGCCTAATATATACGCAACTGAATGGGCGAAGCTGTGTTTTGTCTGAGCTCGGTTGACTCATTTTTGAAATACAATTAGACCGTCCTGGAATAGGCCCTGCAGCTAGAAGGATGTGGATAATAATATGTGCATTCATTGCCATTAATCACTCTTAATTAACGCCTAAACTAACACTCTTATTGTCTTAAACATTTCACATCGTGTGTTATTTAGTGCTTACTGCTTAGTCCGGAAAAGAGTTTATTTTCAATGACACTTATTTTTAAAATTCTACTATCTACATAATCATGCTCATGTGTCGATAATTATAATAAACTTATTAATCTTTCTTATGTACACCCTCCCCCCTTTTCCCTTCTCTCTCTCTCTCTCTCTCTCTCTCTCTCACATTCTCTCTTTCTTTCTCTATCTCCCTCCCCCTCTCTCTTTCTTCTATCTCTCTTAAAGATAAAGTTGAGTTCTGAACATGCGATTGCATTGTGAAAGAAACGGTCTGGAATCGATCAGAAAAAGTTCATCATGTAGCCTTTAACTATTGGTGTGTACTGCAATCTTCTGGAATCATCAAAATGATAAGAAATTTGACCCAGTCTTGGTTGAAGTAACAATTAGCACTGTACACATTAAGATGCATATGGGACTACACAAACATAATTATGGCAAACAAAATGGTGCCAGGTAAAAATGTCAGAGGAAAAAATGTCAGAGGTAAAAATGTCAGAGGTAAAAATGTCAGAGGTAAAAATGTCAGAGGAAAAAATGTCAGAGGTAAAAATGTCAGAGGTAAAAATGTCAGAGGTAAAAATGTCAGAGGTAAAAATGTCAGAGGAAAAAAATGTCAGAGGTAAAAATGTCAGAGGTAAAAATGTCAGAGGAAAAAATGTCAGAGGTAAAAATGTCAGAGGAAAAAATGTCAGAGGTAAAAATGTCAGAGGTAAAAATGTCAGAGGAAAAAATGTCAGAGGTAAAAATGTCAGAGAAAAAAATGTCAGAGGTAAAAATGTCAGAGGTAAAAATGTCAGAGGTACAAGTAAAAAAAAAATGAGTGCCGTCATAATATCTCAGCACTTTTATCACACAGAATGTCGAGACGTACAGCTACTGCATGGGCTAGTCTATTATATTCCTTTCTTCCATATTGTAAATTTTATAAATGGCTGTGTGTTGTACTTCGTACATGTCCTGAGGATAATACAATGTGGAAAATATATACATATATGACCTTCATTCCACCCTTATTTGATGCAATTACCTCCATCGCATGTCGTTTGTCCTTTTTGATATCTATACGTTCATGTCGAGGGAATAATTGATGCCCATTGCTGTTCTCCCAGACTATCTATACCTCAATAGTAATCCACAATCAACTTTTTTGTACATCATTATATAAATAACGATGTAACTTAAACCGAACCTCTGCAAAGCGCGCGCTTCTCTGGAATGTGATGGTGCGGTTGGCATTTAAAGATAAAGTTGAGTTCTGGTCTTACGATTGCATTGTGAAAGAAACGGTGTTGAAGCAACCAGAAAAGGTTGATCATCTAGCATAAACATGTAAGTATTGGTATTTAGTGCAAGGTTTTGGAGTCATCAAAATGATAAAATCGTTGGCCCAGTCTTGGTAAAGTAACAAGCACTGTACACAGAAAGATATTGATATGGGACTACACAAACATATGGCATACAAATCGGGCCTCATTTTAAAGTTGTTACTTTATATGAAGTCATTTGAAAAAGATTTTCAGGGAATAACTTTTTTCTTTGATGTTCTTCCACACTTGCATAATAAGAATGATAACAAACGCTCACAAATTATTGTTCACCTTTCCCCAGAACTCAACCTTCTCTTTAATTGATGTAACATGGGCGGCTTTCTGCTTTGTATCGGAGTAACAAAGCTGCTTATTGATTTTTCCCAGACTATTTTACAACAGTAATCGACAATATTTTATTGCAACGCGCGCACTTCGGGAATGTGATGGGTTATTAGCATTGATAACATGGCTTTCTGCTTTGTTTCAGAGTATCAAAATACCAAGCCCACAAGAAAGTGGAATTGTCGAAAATAGGGCCTATGCATTTATTGGAAATTAAATATAATAGTAGTCATTGCCACGCAGTTAAAATGTCCAACAATCTTCAAAAGTGAAGGAGAAGTGGGGGGGGGGGGGAAGGTTCATAGATATCTGATCCTATTTGGGGGGCTGTACTGACTTTTCTTTTTATTTAATGATTACACCATGGAGCGACAACTCAGCTATAAAACATGGCCAAACTTCTCGATTTTAGAAATCTTTTTCCCAAGAAGTTTGCTCAGTGTACCAGTACTATTTGCTTTTACAAAAGCATAATATACCGGTATATAAATATTGAATAAGGCAGACTAATGGGACATGCATGGTTGCTACTCCGAGTTTCACGCCTTGCAAGCGATCAACTGATAGCATTCTTCAAAGTACATGATTCCTCTACAACCTTGGTACAAATACGCTCAAAATAAGACTTAACTAATACAATACAATACAATAAGACTAATATAATACCTGAATACAATATAATAAGAATTACTCATGAGTAATTCTAATTGTATTTTATTAGTTAAGTCTTATTTTAGGGGTATTTGTTCCAAGGTTGTAGGATAATCATGTACTTTTAAGAATGCTACCAAGTGCCTGATGATTGCTTGCAAGGCGCGAAATTCGGAGTAGAAACCATGTCCCATTAGTCTGCCTGCTCTGCCTAGGCATTGACCACTGTTCGGAAGGATATATAGCAAAGCATATATATAATTAAGAGGAAGGGGGAGAGCAACCGGGTCACCGTGCCGCAGAAGAAGAATACCCCCACCCCGTCTTTCCTCGGCAATAATCGGGCAAAAAGTCACAATTTGGGGCCGAAAGGTAAATAAATTTAAACTGGGAAAGTGGAAAATAAAGCAGCGGTGAAAATAACGACTGCAGAATATCCCTCGCTGTTCTTTTTCGATAAGCCTAATATACAGGGGTAACCATAACAAACATGTCACATGCTTTTGTTTTTATTTTATACCTCTAACATTTTTTCCTCCGACATTTTTACCTCTGACATTTTTACCTCTCTAGTCTGACATTTTTTCCTCTGACATTTTTACTTCTGACATTTTTACCTCTGACATTTTTACCTCTGACATTTTTACCTCTGACATTTTTACCTCTGACAATTTTACCTCTGACATTTTTTCCTCTGACATTTTTACTTCCGACATTTTTACCTCTGACATTTTTACCTCTGACATTTTTACCTCTGACATTTTTTCCTCTGACATTTTTACTTCTGACATTTTTTCCTCTGACATTTTTTCCTCTGACATTTTTACACCGAGCCAACAAAATATGGGCCTCATTTTTAAGCTGTTACATGTCATATTTAGAATATGAAGGCATTTGGAGGGCCAAGCATTTTCAGGGAACATTTTTCTCTGATGTTCTTCCGCACTTGCATAATAACAAAGGAAAACACTCCCCAAAACTCAACCTTCTCTTTAAACCCCAATCTCTCCTCCTCTCTCCCTCACTCTTTTACTCTCCTCATCCTCTAGCTTAAAACATTGATAAAAATGTTTCTTCTCTCCATCTTTCTTTCACACTCTCACTTCTTTCTCACATTTTTATGCCATGCTCTCGTATATCACTTTAGTTATAATGACTGCCCCCCCCCCTCTCTCCCTCTCTCTTCATTTCTTTCCACTATTAGCTTCACATAAGCACAAAGTTACACTCTTTTATGATCATCGTCACCTGCTTTCCATTGGCTAACATCAGTTTATGAACTACAATGTACATCAAATAATATTCTTTTTTTTCAGACTTATTTCCAAAATCATAATTGTTGTCATTCGTAGAGTAGGCCTACCTATTTGACTTTACTACACAGTGACATTTTAGCGTGGGGCTTTATTTTGTCATTATTAATAATTGATTAAAAGCACAGGGCCCCGTCTAACAAAGAGTTGCGATTGATCCAAATCAAGTCCTCCAATCAATCGCAAGTTTGCAGTCTCCTATCTCTTATGTATAGTTCGATTGTTATCAACTCTTTGTTAAACAGGGCCTTGGTCAATAATATACTATTATCTTGAGAAAATATATATATCTTTTTTTTTGCCGGTTGTTTATTTGTTTGATTGTACGTGTCGTGAATGGAAATTCAAGGAGAAACTAATTAATTTTGTATTTTTCTTTTTGTTCAAGATCGCAAGGAGTTCAAACTACACAAGCATCGGCCTGCAGGCATGTGCAGCTGATATCACACGGAACATTTTAGAGGCAAACTCTGTTACATCTTTACCTTTAGGTCCCCTCGATTCAACAGCCGGCAAGACTTCGGCATTTCCCGGAACAAATCGGAAACTCTCTCTCAATGAGTGTTCGAGCAAACTATTCGACTCGCCACCCCGAAAAACCTCGGTTCCCTTCGCGAGTGATCGGAAAATTTCCCTCCACGACATTTCTGGTCCTATTAAAGCTTCTTCTTCCCGAAAAACTTCGTTATCCCTCGGTGTTGATCGCAAGATTTCGCTTGGAGACTGCAATAATCATTTCGTCACCACATCTCGGAAAACATCGGTATCCGTCGATATGGATCGGAAGATTTCGTTGAACGATAGCATAAGCTCGGTAACCTGTCGAATTTGTCTCGATGGAGAAATCCCTGGAGAACAACTTTTTAATCCATGTCTATGTACAGGTAGCGCTAGTCACGTGCACATCACGTGTTTGAAGAAGTGGTTGATGACGTCAGGAAGTAGTGTTTGTGAGCTATGTCTGTACGAGTTGGATGTCGGTTGGAAGACGACATCGATGTGGAAGGCGCTAAAGGTAGGTGGGAAATGTGCCATGTATTGTATTGTATTTATTAAACTTCATTGATGTACATCAATATTCTGTTTATAAATATATAAATCAATTAACAATGCAATGTAACAAATCAATATTCTCTTTCTAAACATATTATAAATCAGTTTACAGTGTTCTCTTTGTAAACATATTATAAATCAGTTTACAATGTAATGTAACAAATCAATATTCTGTTTGTAAACATAATCATATAAATCAATTTACGATGCAGTGTATATAGCAAAACAGAAGGAAGATTATATATAGCAGAAACACTTTTTTCTCTCCTTGTAATAACATGACATTTAATGCATAAAGTAAATAATATAATGTACCCTACTATGTTTGACATCGTGGTCTGGAAAACCGTCTGTGTTCGTCTCCACCCCCTTATAACAACAACCACAACAATACCATCAGCAACAACAACAACGACATCCTTAAGGCACTTGCCTTTATAAGCTGTCTCCTCATTCATGTATGATTATTTTGCGATCCGTACTTTTGTAAATATATTGTCTTTTTAAAAATGATTAATGAATGAAATAAATTTCACCTTGAACTTGAACGTGTTGCGGTTCATGGAAAAAAAACCTCTGGAGCTTTCTTGAAAAATTAAAAGAGACGTGGTTTCGAAGAATCCCTTTCCCCTTTATCCCAACCTTCCCCCAATCCAAGAAGATTGATTGACATCAACGAAACCACCCATCTTATGCCACGTTATGCTATATGAAAGCTCAGCCAGAGGCGGCGGACCCGGGGGGGGGGGCAGGGGGGGGGGGGGGGGGGCACAGTGCCCCCCCCACTTTTTCAAGTACCCAAAAAGTGCCCCTTTTTCCATAGGAAAAGTGCCCCTTTAACTTTGTAAGAAGCGCCCCTTTTTACATAAAAAGTGCCCCTATTACTTTGATATGTGCCCCTATTAATTTTTAAAAGTGCCCCCTCCCCTTTCCACCTCTGATATGTGCCCCTTTTATTTTGACACGTACCTCTTTTCCCTGAGAAGTTCCCATGTTCCTTTGCAATAACTGTCTATTTTCCATTATCATAAGTGCCCTTTTTAATCTCTAGTAGGTACCCCTTTTCGGGTACGAGAAGCGCCCCTTTTCACTTTTGTTAAGCGCCTCCTTCACTTCTGATAATTGCCCTATTCAAATCTTAGAGGTGTCCCTTCTACTTTGACAATTGCCCTTTTTCTTTTGTAAGAAGTGCCCCTTTTCCTTTTAATAACTACCATTTTTTAACTCGGATAAGCACACCTTATATTTTCACATGTGCCCCATTTCCTTTCTAATAAGTGCCCCTTTTCCTTATGATAAGTGCCCCCATTTAACAAATAGCCCTTCGCCTTTTCATCAATGCCCGTTTTCACCTATGAAAAGAGTCCTTTTTCATTCTCCTACTAGTGCCCCTTTTCATGTCTGGTAAATGGCCCTATTCAATTCTGAGAGATACTCGTTTTATTTTGACAAGTGCCCCCTTTTCCTCCTGATAAGTGCTCTTTTCATCTCTAATAACACCCCCTTTTATTTTGACACGTGCCCATTTTCCTTCCTAATAAATGCTCTTTTTCCTTCATAATATTCGTTTTTCATAAAAGCCCCCTTTCACCTCCAATTAATGCCCCTATCAAAATTTGATCGGTGCTCCTTTTCTTTCAACAAATGCACATTTCCCTTTATTATTAGTGCCCCTTTTTCATTCTCATAAGTGCCTCTTTCATATATGGTGTGTGCCCCTTTTCAGATGCGATATGTGCCCCTTTTCACCTCCGATAAAGTTAACCTTTTTAACAATGATACGTGCCCCTTTTCCTTTCTTATGAGGAACCTATCCCTTTTTCAGAAATGCCCCTATCAAAATCTGATGGTTGCCTCTTTTCCGTCGACAAATGCCCAATTTCCATTCTCATAAGTGCCTTTTCATCCCTAGTGAGTGCCCCATTTTCACCTCTGATAATAACCCTTTGTACGTTGACACGTGCTCCTTTTATTTTCTAATAAGTGTCTTATCCCTTCGATAAGTGTCCCCTTTTCCTCTCATCATTAAACGTGCCCCTAATTTTAAGCGACTAAGAGCAATATCTCCCAAAGCTCACTCGCTACGCTCGCTCACATTTATAGATGTTATAATTATGTTACTTATCAAAGGCCAATTCAGTTTTACTATTATGAGAATGTGCTTATTTATAACCCGATGAGGATTGGTTTTTTCCTCTTTATGAGATGTAGTTTTCGCATTGCGACCTCACAAATCTTATATTTTTCCTCGCTCGCTTTGCTCGCACGCAAATGATTTTTTTCGACCATTACACCCAACTGCAAGGCATGATGCTAAAGCAATATTTTTATACGATGTATAAAGAGAAACAAATATTGAAATCATCCCTGATAATGTAATCAAATTATAGGGGTATATATATCAATGTCTAAAAATTGTATATTTTCGCTTTGAGATTTCCCTTTGTAGGAGCCCCTTTTTTCCAGAAAGTGCCCTTTTTTGTTGGTGCCCCCCCCCCCCCACTTTGGAAGTCGCTCCGCCGCCTCTGAGCTCAGCAGTATACCTCCACGTCGTAATTTCCATTACAGTATACTTTTAATTCGAAGGGAAAATGTTTCACGAACAATGTATATTTAAAGGGATACCTATATTCAGGACTACACACCCTCAAGAAAGATTACCGAGAGTCCTGTTCAGGACTCCTCAATCCTCCCTCTCTCTCACATGGTGCAACCGCAGGCAGGCCAGGTATATTGTGTTGTAATACTGTAAATGTCGTTCTATTTTTCATAATTTAGCAAACTATAATCACCTCTCTTTTCTATCGCTTCTACCACTATCTGATGAAGGAGCTTTCAAACGTACGAATGACCAATCGAAAGATCTGCTGGGCTTTACTAGTCTCCATCGCAGCCCTCACACTACCTCTCTTTTGTATCTGTATATTCGTGTTGGATGATGAGGATCTAAGACTACAACTCAGTCGACCAGCCAGTATGGCCGTATCATATGGTAAGATATGGAATGGTAAAGCGATCGGGTTATTTTGTCTCAGATTCTGAAACAAAATCCTGGATTTAGCTCATGCTGCAATGATAATTATAAACCTTTAGGTCAGCCAGGAACCCCATGACTTTTACAAGCCGATCGCCTGTCTGATTATCAAGATAATTATTTATGATTGGAAATCGAAATTTAAAAATTCGTTTTCCTAACGGTTTCTATAACACTGCGGTCTACTGGGGTAAATGAGTATGGTAAAACCGGTCACTCAAAGATTTTTATTTTGTTGAGGTCAGGCGCGTAGCCAGAGTTTGATGTTTGGGGGGGGGGGGGGGGCACATACCTGTAATCGATCGAGGTCTAAAAAAGGGGTCTAGAAAATGCAACCGATCCTGGAAATTTAGGGGGGGCACGTGCCCCCCCCCCCCCCGTGGCTACGCGCCTGGTTGAGGTACTTCATGATAATTTTTTAGGGCTTCAATATTACATCATATCACAGACACTGATAACACGTAGGGCCCATGCATCTCAGATTTAACATTGTTAAACGATGCCTTTAAAAGAAAAATGTTGATAATAAGAAATAAGTGATAAATATACAAAAAATAAGGTAGTGTTAAAAGCTCTCACCCTCTTCCTAAATCAGGAATATTTACATGTTGTTTCCGTTGGACAGAGGACCCCATCCCTTCCCGAATAAATGAAAACCATTGACTCTTGAAAGATAACACAAACATTGCTCTTGAACCTGCATGAAGTGGCAGAGAAAGGGTCAAAGAGGGGGTCGAACATGATTCAAACGTCGGAATAACGAAGTGTGGAAATGATGAACATCGTCAAGATAAAGAGCATGTTATAACACGATCGCAAAGATTTTCAAGAAATCAACTTGAAGGTGATTTCAGTACCCTCTTGTGTTGCCATAAAAGCACGTTCAGATTATGTAATATCTCATGGTAATGTTAATACCTTTCAATAGGTAACGCACAAGCCATCTTCTGAAAGTCTTTTGCGATCATTTTGTTAGCTTTAAAATAAGGTTTTCAAGCAAAATTATCGTATGAAATGGACAAAAAAAATGACACATGATCGTGTCAATATGATACGGGGAGTGTACATTTCAACCCAACCTGTCCTGTATAGAATAGACAATTTCTCTTTTAATTCCGTCGTTCCACAAAGCCTTTCAATAAGTAACGCACAAGCCTTCTTCTAAAAGTCATTGCGATCAAGTTAGCTTTAAAATAAGGTTTTCAAGCAAATTCTCGCATGGAATGGAATGGAATGGACAAAAAATGACACCTTATCGTGTCATAATGATACAGGGAGTGTATATTTCAAGTCAACATGTCCTGTATAGAATAGACATTTTCTCTTTGAATTCCATCGTTCCACAAAGCACAATGATTACAGGCAAGATTTACTTACAGAATTAAATTACATTTTCCTGTCATTTCAAACTCACAGTCAGGGCTAAACCTCTGGCATGCTTGTTTTCGAAAGAGTCATTTAGTTAGACAATGTGTTAGATCGTCATTTCTGGCATACCCTATCAATTTACTTGAATGCCGTCCAATAAAAGTTCTTTACCCTATCCGAGCTTTTTCAATGTCATTGCAATGTTTATGGCAGGAACTCTCGTTTCTGTTTTATGTATGTTATTACAGTCATATTTACACTTACATCGTCATATGCGATTGTTTTCCTGCTATATTATTCTGACCTGATGATGGTTTCCTGATGGAAAGTATAACAACATACATTCATGTACCAGCTCGTAAATAGAAATAAAGAGAATAATAGACACGATTTTGTTACAAGCGGAATATAAATAACCAAAATGGATCTATGTTAAGAACCAATCGGTCAACGGCCCCTACTTTTTAAAAGAAAATAAAAATGTATTCGTTGTCTTCCAGCGAAGGGCATGTCGTAACTATATACATTACTTCCTCGATATGGAAATGTTGTACTTATCCCAGTCAAGTTTATTCACCCGCTGTCAACTTCGGACAAACCTTGTTATTCGTCTCTGTGATTGTAATGTTATCATCCTGTTTCTCAACATTAAATGAATTACATTTTATAAATACTGAACTAATTCGATTTCCTATGGCTTGATTTCGTGACAGCATCTGAGTATTTCATACCCGACATTGCTGCGCTAAGGACCCCCCAACAAAACAATAAACAAATAACATTTCGCAGCATTTTACCACATGTACTTAATAAGTTCCATATTTTCTTTTCTTTTCTCTCCTCCTCCATCATCATCATCCTCCTCCTCGTCGTCGCCTCCGACATCATCAGGTGTGATCTTAATCTCGTGTGCGGCCTACCTCACTCTCCTATTCATGGTCGCCTACCTGACGTGGAAGTGGGACTTCTGCCCGAGCACGACGAGGTGTCATTTCCCCACCGAGATCGAGATCCGCGTCGAAAGCCTGGAGGAGAGATTGAAACGAGGACGAACACGGCGGAACGGTTACTATAGAAACACCACGCCCATACTGAGCCATGAGGAGAACGATGGGGATAGTCGAAATTACGGGGTAATGGATCAATACTGGATAAACGGAGCAGGCTATATCTAATCGCACGGTTCCATTTTAAATTGAACTAATTTCCCGGATTCAAGCTCTATTTGCTTATGATCACCCGTTTGTGTGTTCATTCTTCAAACTGTTTATTAGTTGCAAAACTTGGCTTTGATAAAACATTGTTATATTCTTTTTCACATGAAGTCAATCCAAAGGTAATGTAACATTGAAAATGATTTGTTTTATTATATTCTTTTTCATGTGAGGTTAACTCCAATGAATGTTAAATTTGTGAACATGCATAAATAGAGGTGTCGTGGTCGAGTGGATATGTCACCGGACTGTCGATCACAAGGTCCGCGGTTCGAGTCCCGCCGCGGCACTAATGTCCTTTGGCAGGACATTGATCTACATTTGCCACTCAACCCAGGTGATGTAAATGGGTACCTTGCAGGAATTAATTCCTTGAAATGCTAGAGCGCCATATGGCTGCCGTGCTAAAGCCAGGGTAATAATTGGGAGCGCCAGCAGTGTCAAGTATCCAGACATGAGCGCTATACAAGAACCCACTATTATTATGTTATAAATAAATAAATGAATAACTTCGTGGAGAGGTCCCACTTGTGCATTTTAGAATAATCACTATT
This sequence comes from Strongylocentrotus droebachiensis, assembly GCA_035222895.1. Classification (NCBI taxonomy): domain Eukaryota; kingdom Metazoa; phylum Echinodermata; class Echinoidea; order Camarodonta; family Strongylocentrotidae; genus Strongylocentrotus; species Strongylocentrotus droebachiensis. The sequence goes on from JAVYIG010004455.1 coordinate 98,716, forward strand.
TCTAAATGAATAATCATTGCTATAAAAGATTTGATGGAGATGCTTCTGGAATACTTACTCTTTAATATTAAACATTTCGATATGACTCGTGTATCAACCAATGCGCCATTAGGGCGTATGATAAATCATGATGCAACAAGTCTAAAAAGCATGTATTCAGGTTTTACAACGTTTCATCTACGTGCATATCCGATTGTAGCTGGTAAATGATAGTATATCCATGTCAGAATACTTATAATTTGTGCGTCGCAATGTGATACAATACATGAAATTGGTTATGTGATTGTGTTCCAGTAGCTCTTTATAATTGTACGTGCATGCTTAATTTGTAGCATTGTGAAGAACAGTATGATCTTGAGGAAGATAAATGAAGTAATCAGGCAAAAAATTGGCAACCTGACCAATAGCTGCCGCTGAAAGTTGCTAGTGCAATATATTTTCAACCTAGGTTTCGTGTTGTTGTTGTTTCTTGGTTAGTGAATAATGTTTTCATGTTTTTTTCAAGTCATGGCTCATTTTAAAACCATGCCGCAGTGTTATTCCAAATCAAAAGAGCGACTAGCCTTCATTGAATCTGTCGGATTGTAGTTATTGGATAAAACTCAACGGCATGTTCGCTCTTGACTATCCACATTTTCTTAATTACGTTTATGAAAGTCTTGATTTGCTTCACGTCACGTACGTTCTAGGAGTGGAAATTGATTGGTAAAGTGAAAGGACATTATAATCCCTTTATCGATATTGATCTTCTACACGATGGGAAACACATTTGCTGTCATCAAGAATCTGAAAGAAATATTTTACATCCATCTCCCTTTTTTTAAGGATAATATTTACCCGCTATTACTCATTTGTTTAATGAATAATTTCAGTATATCATCACTTTATATATATATTACTGAATGGTTGGTTCAAATGATTGATTAATATGTTTTTTGACGGGTGTGGTCACTGGTGCATGTTTTGCGACTAAATTTAATACATGTGAGTCAATGACGTTTCAATGTTGGTTACTTACTGCTGTGCACGAAATAAATATTTTTTTTTACAAAATTGACATCACGTTTTCTCTTGTGTTCGGGAACATACAGGTAGTACACATATTATATCTTGACAATTGTGCAGACATACATGCCCTGCTAACATAATATCTAAGATGATGAGAGAGAGAGAGAGAGAGAGACAGAGAGAGAGAGAGAGAGAGAGGGGGAAAAGAGGAGAAAGGAGAGGAGAAGGAGGAGGAGAAGGAGGAGAAGAGAGAGAGAGAGAGAGAGAGAGAGAATAAGAATGTGAAGGGAGACATGAACCTAATGAAATTATGACTATTATAGGCAAGAGATGGCGCAATTTACATTAATTTACTACATCTTCTCACTTTTAACCACACATTATTTTAGAAAGAAATTGTTTAATTTTTGTTGCCTGAAAGTGCCATTATGTAGAGAGATGCACCAAGAGAAAGGGAAAGAGAGAGAGAGAGAGAGGAAGACAGATGGGGAATGGGGCACTTAGGCGAGATAGTACGGCCTAAGCGCTAGACAAGCAAGAAAGAAAAGATTTAACATTTATTTAAAAAAAAAAAAAAAAAAAAAAAAAAAAATCAATGTTTCTGATTAACAACATCCCTATGTGCTATGTCATCATTAACAGTCATCTCAGCTTGTGCAAACGCTCGGGGAAAAAACTCTGGAAGAGTTGTACAGTACAAAGATTGCACCCCCCCCCCCCCCCCCCCCCCCTTCTCCAAACAACTGCCACCAAAAGTTTGGCATGAATTCTTTTCTTTCTTTTTAAGCATAACATTAATGAAGAGGGGGTCAGAGTGGCTGTTCCCCCCCCCTTTTTTTTTGGGGGGGGGGGGGGGGGGAGATGGAAAAAAAAAGATGAGAAAGAAAAACAAAGAAGGGCTCAGAATGTAATGAATTAGAACGCTCCAATTTAAAAAAAAATTACTTGGATATTTGTTTAGGCATTTATTATTGCTTTTGACATAAAAGAACGAAAAGAGGAGGAAGAGGAGGAAGAGGAGGAAGAAATTGAGGATATGGAGGAGGGGGTGATCTGAAAATGAAGAAGAACGTGTTGGGGAAAAAAGTAGAAGCAACATAATGAATTGATGGAATTGTGGAGGAAATTAATGAAAGAAAAGACTACTTTAAAAAACAAAAGACCATGACGTAATAAAGAGACTTAACAAAACTTAGTCATTTTTTAAAATGTATATTTATATATTTGTTAATGCGTTGATACTGCTTTAGACCAAACATGACAAGTACCACATGAAATGCAAGGTTAACTCGTCTACCAAACCATACACAAACTACCACCCTGTCCATACAGCTAGGTAAAACTATTCGAACATTCTAACCATACCATGTTAATACATGTCATCGGCTGCCTGCAAGAAGGCTAACAATACAAAGGTCTTACGGCGTTCTTGCGGGCAACGGACGATTATTGAAAGAAGTCTAGATCTGATTTTACTGGCTTTTTGCTGTAAAAACACTAATCACCTCAAGCGAGAAATCGTCTATTGAGAGCTTGAAGAGCAATCCTTTACATACTTGTATATCGATTTAGAGCCTTTTTGGCGCTTTAAAAAAATATTAATATGATGAATGGTAATCTCTCCGTCACTTCTCTTTTCAGGGTAGGTTAAATGCATGAGGATCACACTAGCAAGAGGGTCTATCGTCTGTTGGAGCCAGAACGGCGTTAACTCATATATACTTTAACACAGGGCTAATGCCCTTCTTGCTCTGAACAGATAATTTAATGGAAACAAAATACATCCAATGCCTCCAAAACAAGCCTACTTTCAAAACAAACTGCCATGTATTCTCCTTATTCAGTTAAACCAGACGGGAGGAATAAGTCATAATTAACAGGAAAACGAAGACCTCTGTCTATTTCTTTGTTGATCTCCTCTTAAGATGAAGTTTAAACCCAACGCCAGGTTAAACCTTGCACAAGGTTAAACCTGATTAGAATATGGTCCACTACTGTTACACAAGAGATCCCTTTTGTTCTAACATTAAATATTTATACAGAGAACGGTACTCACTTTAACAAAGTCAGAATTTCAATAAACTATAGCTGGCTTGGTTAGAATCAAAGTCGGATAAGTTGCCAATATGAACAGGGTTATGACTATAAATAATGCTTTGTATAATACAACTATGTATAGATAGGTCAACAGGACCTCACATTATATCTAAATATATATATATGTATACTTTAATGCACTTTTAAAGTTAATTCAGGGCCACAAAATTGCTTATGAATAATTACAAGAATATTTTGGTTGCATTCCTTAGATGAGTTTAAACTAAGAGCTCCAAGAATGTTTGCATTCATTCACATGGAGGGTTAAGTCACAGGGTTAAAGGTCAGCAAATAAATAGTACATGTATACAACAATCAAATTAATAACCACAACTCAACACTTATTATATATCACACAACTAACAACATCAGAAACAGAAAAGGACAATTTACATAATAGGAGTCAAATTAGATAAATAAATCAATGACTTCAACCCAACTGCTTTTCTAGCATGAAGGGAAAAACAAAAGTGAGGCAGTACTTAAATTATTTTTTATTATACAGAAGAAGTATATAAACAATCACCAACTGAACACAATACAATAACTCAATACATTAAAGGAGAAATGTTGCTTACTTACGATACTAGTAATGATAATATGTCACATAAACGATGCACCTCAATGACTGGAATAGTCTTAAAGCCCCTTGTGAGTTATATCACAATACATGTGTAACATTTACAGTTAAAGCAAACTTGTTGGCAACATCGACATTGAAGAAATTATATGCCAAGAGCCAGAGGCTATCAATTCTACCTAAATGTATACACATTAATGTCCTCCTTTCTGGCTATTAAGAGACAATGTCATCTCAAGATAAACAATGAACACCACAAAGTCGAATCAATGTCGCATTCAAACCTTGTCAGAACTCTGCTCTGGGCCATTTGTTGAAATCCTAAGTAGAAGGTCACAAAACTAGGTGACCTCATGAATATTCAAAAGGCAATTCAATGGCACCTGCATTCAACAGGCTTTTGGTTACTAAAAAAAGGGGGATTTTGGGCATAAGTAAATGAATTCAAATGATTATTCACACTAATTTGGTTGCATAAAATAAATATAAAGACCAACTGGTAGTTCTGAGGTCTATTTTATGAGGAAAAGCTTATACCTTGTCTATTTTCAAATGATACAGCATTGATGAGCACTAAATACACATGATAGCCAAGTAGTCAGGAATATGTACAAGCGTGGCTCATGCAAATATAGAGTAATTATACAGCTCATTAAAAAACAAACCAAAGTTATATAGCAAGCCTAGATACAGCACAAAATATATATAAATAGATAACTTAACACATATTTATGGTGAACATCTTGTACAAAAGGTCATTATATGAGCTTTAACATTTTTGTTTTGAATTGCGTTTTGTGGGATGCAGATTGATTCACCACTGAAATTTGTGGAGCCACAAGTATTTCATATTGTGATAAAAGTGTAGACACAACCATTATACGACCCTTGAAAGAAATGAATAGACTCCTGTTTTCCAATGCCCAAACCAAATACCCCAGGCACTGAAAATACAACTGCTAAAACCGAGGCAAATAAACACTTTTTGTCATGAGACAATTATAACCTAAATTTAAGTCACGTTTTGAATCACGTTTCATACCGTACAAGTTGAATAGTTTCAATTCTGTTGCATTAACATCCCGCATGTATTATCTACTCATCGTCATCTACAAACACACAGCCACATTCTTGCTATTCTTTGTTTTTTCAATCAGTGATTATGAAATTACATTTGGCAAAAGGGTAGTTACCTTTCAATGAATACTGATTTACAAGTGAATAAAAAAAGAGAGTACCTTTAGTTCATGAAAGTTGAAAATTGATAAAATGATGAAAATGATGATCCCAGGTTTCGACTTTGGCGTTGTCTGCTTGATCAAATGTCTAACCTCACTTTCCAATCTATTTAACCTTCGACCCCAGTCACATCGACGAGACCTACATCAGATGGAAAACAGACCAATCTAAAACTGATTTACAAGTGAATAAAAAAAAAGAGTACCTTTAGTTCATGAAAGTTGAAAATTGATAAAATGATGAAAATGATAATCCCAGGTTTCGACTTTGGCGTTGTCTGTTTGATCAAATAATGTCTAACCTCACTTTCCAATCTATTTAACCTTCGACCCCAGTCACATCGACGAGACCTACATCAGATGGAAAACAGACCAATCTAAAACTTGTATAACCTGAAATAGGAAAGAATCGATAGGTCTGGAATCGGTGTGGTGTCAGTTTGGTGGTGTGACTCTGGTTATATAGAGCAGTGGGCCGTTTTAACCAACCAAAATATTTACCTAAATTCAATACTTAAGGATTAATAAGAGCTTGTTTTTACACTTGAAATTCTAAATGGGCTGATCGATTTTGAAGTTTAATACCAGTAACCCTCTGATTATTTTCAACAACCCAATATATACTGTTTGTGTAGCCAACAAGCAAAGGATTCACGGGTACTATACAAAGTTAAATCATCTGTTTAGAGCCAAAACAACGTGAGCTCCTTCACCATGTTTCTCAATGTTGTTACACAGAGCTCAGTGAATGTGCAAGTCCGTTGTTGTGCTCAGTTACCATTCATTTAATATGAAGATTTTTTTATTTTTTATTGCGGCAGTTCACCGCGCGATATCTGAAAACAGCCTTAAGACTGAAGAATCCATTCGTTGAAAAGCCAGAAGGGTGTTACTAACTGGTACAAGTATATTGTAACACATAGTTATGCAATTCTGGCTGTCAACAGACTATTTATAGACTTATCTATTGAAATCCAGGAGGAATAGTACTTGTTTATGAAATTTACAACAATGCCATGGTTACAGTCATTTTTAGATTAATAAATAACAGTGACGAATGAAGAGGAAGGAAAAAGATAGGGACATGGAGAATGAAAACAAAAATGAAGAGGGAGATGGCAAGATACACTAACAACACAGAACCAGAGAGTATGGAAAGGCTAGGACTAAAGAGACAGTTGGGCACAAAGACCTGTGAAGCAGAAAAGAACACATGGATAATGTACATATTAACCTGTCAAAACAAATGACATTCGCATTGCATGTACTACATGAATATGTACAAAGATAATGCATTATTTGTAATGAATATAAACACAACTAGCCCTAAAGTTAATATTCACTTATAAAATAAAAAGTACAGTGTAATATCATGCTGTCCATTCTTTTCAGAAGGGTATTTAGAGTGGAAACCTTGATGAGAATAACGAGTTAGTGCCTCATAACCAGTAACAGAATATGTTGTGTTATTGTACAAACTCTGTTCTTATGCCACATTAAACAACATTGTGCAACAAAATTAGAAAACACCATATCATACATGAATTAAACATTCACAATATAAAAATAGGTATACTTTTTGTTCTTTTTTCACATTTTTTCTTTGAATTGTTACATAAATCATAGAGAAATCAACCGTACAACAAGACCATGTACATTCCTTCCATGTACATACGTATAGCTAGAGTGTGGCATCAGAGCTAAATTGCTAAGAATGGAGTTTTCTTTACTTCATATTCAAATGTATCAGACAATATTATTCAGTAAAATTATCAAAGCTACCATTGCGTAAGAAGGCAATTTCTAGGACTAGATGAACTCTGGTTTATTACCGGTATACATTGTCTTGCATGCATTGCCGGTAAAGGCTGTAGTGTGGGGACATTTCTGAGGAGATATATTCTTGTGTTTCCATATCTCATTTGACCTCGTTCTCTGTCTACAACACATTAGTTCACTCAGCCTGACTGTCAATATCTTTCTCACCAACAAGACAACCGTCTACATTTCATAGTGTTACATAGCTTGTATAAATACATATCCAAAAATTCTTAACCCTTTGATTACTGAATGAGTTCTCTCGTGCCTATAAGGTTGGCACCCGCGTCAAGTAGGCAACATACCTTGCTTTTATCTTCTCCCCCCTTCTTATAAAGTACCTTGAATTTATCTTAAATAATACCTTGCTTTTATCTTATCCCCTTCTTATAAAATACCTTGCTTTTATCTTCTCCCCCCTTCTTATAAAATACCTTGCATTTATCTTCTTGTCCACAATAGATGTCTGTTGAATACCTTACTCTTCTTAAATATACTAGACCCTTTAATAGTTAAATATACCTAATATAAATCCTTCTCCTTTACATGTATTAAAAGTGGAAGCTTTTAACCAAACATTAGCACTTTGCTCCACTACTCTATCCATCTTACGGTATATTGTTCATATTTCAGCCTTTTTGTCCATTGCATCCTACTTCCCTATCATTTTCTATTTCAATTCCATCAAGGGCCCTACCGAATAACTTGTGAATGTATTTATTGAATGCATTTAATGAATGCATTCAGTTTCAAGCAATCAAATATCAACCAATCAGATCTACTCATTACCCATGTATAGTAGAGACACAATTAACATTGATTTGCTTGATTGCATTAAAGGGCTATAATAAGTACTGATATACATGTTCTTGCAGGTACAAAACCAAAATTATGAGCCTTATTATCCGTCTTTTTAAAAACCCTATATTGACAAAAATAGCAAATGTACCACCATGAGAAGGATTGCTTTTGAATTAGGGTCATATTTCAATATTGATAGGCCCATGAGAACCCTTTCTAGTACGTAGTCCCATATATTCATATCTGTGTATGTTCTTCTTAGTACTATTTGATATCCAGCTATATATTCAATCACTGTTTCACTGCAATTTTGCACGTTCCATTAACCTCACTATACATGGGCTATCCCATCAACAGCAACACATCTTTTCAACAAAAATGAAATAAAATAAATAAATGAAACACTTTATATCAACTTTCTGGTTTCAAAATGCGATTTCACTGCACATTATCAATAATAAACACTGTACCTTCAAGTTTTATGGTAAGAAAATACAAGAATTATACAGCAGGGCCCCAGATTACATTTTGGAAACTTGCACTCCTTTCTTTTCCCCCGTTATTTTACACTGTACTGCAAACTCAGAATGCACAATACCCTCTTCCCGTTTAATACAACACTGGCAAGAAAACAAGATGTCTTCTTCACATCTGGCTAACAACTTTAGTACTTCACAACAACTGACTTGACCCTTGCAAAAAGAATACATTAAATAAACTCTAATGACCAAATGAAAGGCCCAACTGACCAACCAACATGCCACTAAATACATGTAGCATATCTTTACTACGATGACAAAGCTTCTTGAGCATCATATTGACTTAAATGCAACTAGTCTGTCTACACAAGACCTTGCATGAAAGCTCTACATTACTAGGCATTTCTTTTCTTTTGATACTCTTCACCCAGGCATACATATGGCAAAAACCACTGTGTTGCAGCAGTCATATCCTTCAGCGATGAACGTTCATTATCCTCAGGGAAAACTGAGGAAGCCGATACGCATGTAGGTGCTCTCCTTGAATGCATGAACTGCCGGCACAGTTGCGACGCTGCATGTGATAAAAGATACCTGGTCATAACCACACATACATGTAGTTAACCCGCAGGGTATCCATTCCCAATGTCTTTGGATGATATCTCCTGTGCCATTGCAGAATGTTGGGCCGCTTCGGACAGGTATCCTAACTCTCTTACGACAGACATGCAGCCTTTCTAGACAGGTGGCCACTAATGCAGGTTATACTGTACTTTCCACCTCTTTATAAAGTCCTGTCTCCAATACACTCAAACCTGTCTATTTGGACGAGACCATTTAGAACACCACCTATATGGCCTTTATAGACAGGTTCTTCAGCACATGTATCTTCCTGGGACCCGTTTCACAAAGCCTTTTTTCAATGACAAATGACAAAAATCAGTGACAAATCTGTTGGTAACCAATCAGAAGCAAGGATTTCAGTAGCTTATAACAAAAACTGTCATTTGTCACTGATGACAAGTTTTATAAAACGCCCCCCCCTGGTTTTTCTGTACATCCCATCTCTACTGAAACCACAAATCCAGAGTCGCTATTGACTACCCGGTACATACATTGAATAACTCCCTTAGTAATGACAGGGTTAGATATCTAGTATAACCTCACTTAATATGCATTAGTTTAGAATGAAATAAGAAAGGGAAGGGGGGGGGGTTGCTTGGATGGAGATTGGGGTGGGGTTAATTGTTCATGATGCCACCAGGAAACACAGCAAAGATGATGAGATAGAGAATCACCACCAGGCCCACCAGAACAGCAAATGCAACATTCCTCCATCTCTGCAAACAAGGATGAAAAGAGTACACATAATTATGAGTTTATTTAAAATAAATATTGGATTCATTTACAATACTGTACATTTTTTTACAATTCTAATATGAACATCATGCATAGCAACTCAAGGACAAGCTCAATAACTTAAAAGATATGAATTTTGATTCTTTAAACAAGCAAAATGACTTTAAACTAGATGGAACTTCAACTGCGCGCAGTCGAAATGATGCCTCCGTCATAGAGCAATTTTACAAACCAAAACAGAAGAAATTTTTCAAATTCAAGTTCAATTGTAATCCATTAATGGGTTCTCAGAATATCCTGATTACAAGCAATTTCTCATGTACATATATGACCCTTTGATCTTTGACCTCATGACCCTAAAATCTACTCAGTTCATTGGCTCTGCAAGATGTCCAGAGTTAAATAGTAATCAATCTGTCAGTTCTAATGAGAATGCGTTCACAAGCTATTTTTGCATACATAATGAGCCCATGACCTTTGACCTATGACCTCATGACCCAAGAATCGACTCAGTTCATTGGCTCTGCAAGATACATACATGATCTAAGTTTGGCAGGAATCCATCAATCTGTTCTAATGATAATGCGATCACAAGCTGTTTTTGCATACATAATGAGCCGCATGAACTTTGACCTTGACCTCATGACCCCAAAATCTAATCAGTTCATCGGCTCTGCAAGTAACATACATGACCTAAGTTTGGCAGGAATCCATCAATCGGTTCTTTAGATAACGCGATCACAAGCTATTTTTGCATACATAATGAGCCCTGTGACCTTTGACCTCGTGACCCCAAAATCTAATCAGTTCATCGGCTCTGTAAGATACATACATGACCAAAGTTTGGCAGGAATCCATCAATCGGTTCTTCAGATAACGCGATCACGAGCTGTTTTTGCATACATAATGAGCCCTGGGACCTTTGACCTTTGACCTCGTGACCCCAAAATCTAATCAGTTCACCGGCTCTGTAAGATACATACATGACCAAAGTTTGGCAGGAATCCATCAATCGGTTCTTCAGATAACGCGATCACGAGAACGGGACGTACGGACGTACGTACGTACGTACGGACGTACGTACGTACGTACGTACGGACGGACGGACAACCCGAAAACATAATGCCTCCGGCTACTTCGTAACGGAGGCATAAAAATGAAAAGAAGTCTATCAACATTAAAATGAACATCTGGAGCAAGAATGGCAATCATAAGCATAAGTAACTTGTTTCTTTTCATATAATGACTACTGTATTCAACATAAATACATTTGCGAGCTTTTAAAATATACTTCACAGAGTAAGAAAAGTTAATTCTTATTGTATACAGGTACAGTCAAACCTGTCTATAGCGACCGCCCAAGGGAAACACAAAAAGTGGTCTTTGTAGACAAATGGTCTTTGTAGACAGGTAGTCACTAAAGCAGGTTTGACTGTATGTAAAACAAAATATAAACACAAGGTTCCTTTTGTTTTTATTCATATAAGTATTCTACACATATATATGAGCAAGCTTTTCAAAGTATACATACATGTCATGAAGTGGGGGAAAATGTATTTCAAAGTGTTAGGCTTACCCGATTTGACCTGAATTTATCCATGACCCCTCGCATGTGTTCGGAGAGAGGCACATAACTGAAGCGTGCGCCACATACCTCACACGTTCTGTTACCAGATATCTGGATCCATTTGACCAGGCATTGACGATGAATACTAGCTGCTGATCCGGTACATCTGAAGAAAGGAAGAAAGGAAGGGGTGGAGAAATGTGTGAAACATAAAAAACATGATCACGAAGACTTTCAAGAAAACAAATCTAGAGCCGTCAATGATTTTAAAGGGATCGCTTAACAATGTTAAATCTGAGATGCATGGCCTCACATGTTATCAGTGCCTGTGATATGATGTAATAATGAATCCCTGAAAAAATTGTGCTTCAAAATGGTCACGAAGTGCCTCAAAAAAGTAAAAATCTTTGAATGACCAGTTTTACCATACTCATTTTGCCCAATAGACTTGTAGTGTTATGAAAACCGTTAGGAAAAGGCAAAATTTGATTTCAATTTCCGATCATGAAAATCTTAATGGTTTATAAAAATCATTGCAGCATGAGCTAAATCCAGGATTCTTTTTCTGAATCTGAGACAAAGTTACTCTGAGACAAAGTTACTCAATCCTTTTAAAGTATTGCTTTCAGAACTTATGCTCAGATTATTAAGAAAGTGGTTATGGCCATGATTGCAAATGTCTACCAATTAGCATTAGGCTATGGACACCAACGTAACAACATTCAACAAGGTCTCAGCCCTAACCGATCAACATCAAACGACCCTCTAACATTCAGAATGACCCTAAATATTTCAGGATTATTCCTTTCAGATACTTAACAGATTCCTTTCAGATACTTAACAGAGTCCTTTTCATTTCCAGAGCACATAGAAGCCACGATTAGCATATACAGATGGGAAAGCTTACTTGACAGATGAAAATGTGAATATACATGTATATATGAAGCTAATGTATGTAACAAGGATTGCGTTAAATTGAAATATTGAAATAAAAACTCATACTCTAGCAACAAAGTTACACATGGAATCTTTTCACACAAGTCCATTTCCAAACTTAGAACTCTAAAACATTATACCTAACCCTAAATCTCAATGTAAACTTAATAACTTACAACCCCAATGAAACCCAAAATCTCACCCTGTATTTCTTTATAGCAGTTCTGGTAAAGTGTTAAAAAACAATCTTAAGAAATATCTGTTTAATTAGCTTATAATTGATTACCATTACCTTTCATGACTGTACCTCTCCTATTGCACTTTTGTATATATTTATCATGTATGTCATCTTTTGCACAAGCTGCGCCTTGAGCATTTAATTGTAGAGTGGATTTGGCGCCTTAGAAATCTTATGTATTATTATTATTATCAAAAGGTAAAGTAAAGGTAAAGTAAAGGTTGCAGGAATAAATGTTTGATCTTGACTAACCTGCACGGTCTGATGAGCCTGTTCTTAGATGACGTCTCCCCTTCAAAGCAAACCCTACATGTTGTGCCCAGCTCACTGGCCGACCTCGCTACCGACGTCATCGACACCATGGATGATGTGTCGCTGGAATCCAGCCCAAACCCTAACGGAATGTGTTTACCCTCCATCGGGTTACCAGACCCACAGGCCAAGGAGGGGCACGGACGCCCCTGGTTCCAAACAATCACATCGTTAGAAACCAACTCCGGCTGCATGCGGTCAAACGGGAACTGACTAGGGCGATCAACGATCCCGTAAGACGTCGAGGGCGCATCAAGATCGAAGGTGGCGTCCATGGTTAGTGTGGATGCGTGAGGAGGTCGGGGAGATGGCGGTTCGATGTCGATGGTGATCATCTGCTGAGAGGCAGGGGGAAAGTCTGTGGGGTCGGATAAGGTGCCGGAGTCGGAGCATGATTCCGTAGGGCTTCGTGGTGTTGTTAGAGGGTCTTTGAATGGAGCAGTGCCGTTCTCCTTTGCTAGACGTTCAATGAGATCTAAGGTGTCCTGCTGGACTGAGTCTACCACGTAAGGAAGAGTCTGACAGGATCTACTGCTTAGGCTGGTAGGTGATTTCATGTCGTATTCACTCTCATCTGCAAGTCAACATGTAATCAGACAATTTTTTAGAGGAATTGTTTAATCATGGATACCAGTTGGTATCTCTCGTTTTCTAATTTTGCCTGTATAGCAACCTTACCATTTTACAGCCCCATTGTCCTATACTATTTAAAGCTTTGAAATATATTTTAGGCTACAAAACAGATAAGAGTGGGGCACATAATTTGTTCAAAAATCAATTCAGGGAAAAATATCTTTGCCTATGTCCATTCCGCAAATTAAAGGAATAAAAAAAGACATGCATACAATCTCTTTCCTCTCCCACATAAATCTTCACATTGCTAGTAATTTTCCAATTTCATTTTCAAGTATCTGATAACCCATGAGAATATATAAGTTTTTGTGTCTTTTTTCAAGTAAGACTTTGTCAAAAATTGAAGGTTATTAATTTCTTTATCATTTCTTTATCCTTTCCTTACAATACTCAGAAGTTAATAAATATGAATGAACATTAGTGTTAACACCTTTCTACCAAACTCACAAAATACTGCATAAGCTGATATTTTTGCGTACAGATATTTTCGCGAATGACAGGCTGAAAGACATTTTTGCGAGTCGTTGCTTTCACTAATACCGAGCACACAGCAGAATTAATGAATGGGCATGAAGTACTCACAAACGTTCTCACGCCAACACAAACACAACTTTCGGCAGCCTCGCCCATCGCACCACCACATACAGCTAGCCTAGCCAAGTACTGTATCGGTAGGTACGAGGATTACATGCGAGGGTTGTGCAATCTGTGCAATATACGTGCCGAGCGCGGGGCAACGGCATAGCATTACGAACATCGCTAAGGCATTTACTATAGTACGGTACGCAAGCACATCATTTTATGCTGATATTTTTGCGCTCTGGAACGATGAGGTGCCAATATTTCGCGTGTTGATAAATTCGTGATAATATGCAATTTGCGAAATTCAGGAAAATAAAACCCTCGCGAAAAATAACAGCTTATACAGTAGTGGGCTCCTGATACTACACCTAAAGCTCAGCCCTAATTTTCCAGGCTTTTCTTGTACAGTCAAACCTGCGTTAGTGACCACCTGTCTACAACAAGCACATTTTTTGTTTCCCTTGAGAATGGTTTCTCATTGAAACATGTACTAAAGGAACCTGTCTACAAAGACCACTTTTTGTGTTTCCCTTGGGCGGTCACTGTAGACAGGTTTGACTGTACTACTGTTTGAAGTGAGGACTTACTGATAGAGCCCGGTGTAGAGACATCCTTCTGGCTTTCCCTGGAGGTGCGTCTTGATGCCACCTGTCCCTGGGGGCTAGAGGTACCACTCTGACCATGCCCGGTACCCCCTGAGGGTGAACATTCACCGGAGCTAACCTCATCCTCTAGAGCATGCTTTAACCTGCGAGAGGGAGGGGACAAAAAGGAAATAACAATGATTATAGTTGGATTTCACCCCCTTGTGATTACTCAAAAGCACATATTCCATAGAAAGCTGAAAGATTTGGTCTACCCTCATTCATGAAAGCGTTTCACAAAATTTATTAAAAAAAAACAGAAATCTTCTTTGGAATTTACTTTAAAGTAAATACAAAGTTTTGGGAAATTTTGAAAATTGGGTGGATAGTGATTCTTTACAATTTTGATATATTTGGATGCCCCTCTGGATGTATTATAAGCACTGGAAAATTTAGCCCCTAAAACACTTCTGCTTTCGAGAAAAATTGGATATAAAAATTTACCAGTGTTCCCGGTAAATTTTGATAAATTTCAAATAGCGCCTATGGCCGTACAATGGTAGCTGCGACCATGAAAATCTCAGAATATGTAGTGATATATAATTTCCAAATGGGAATAGCTAATCGGTCGATTTTAGTCAAGAAACATTGTTTTGTAGCTTAATTAATATCTTGACCTTGAGAGGGAGCTATACAACATAAAGAGTTCATTAATTTACAATTTCATAACTTTAGACTCGATCACTGAATATTGTAGGATCGCATATGCTTCCAATTTGTTAATTTGAACCAAATTCATGACCCCATACCTAAACTTTGTATTAATTACCTTTAATGTACTAGCTGTCCCACGATTATAAAATTAAATTACAGCAGCTAATTTTGTTTATAAAAAAATAGGTTTTAATTTGTAATTTATTTGCCCTTTGACGAAGTCTCCAAAACAGTAAATAATATCATCAGGAAAATACCAGCTTTCTATGCACAGCAATATTGCCAATTATGGAACCTACATATAAAGTGTTCTGAAATTGTTTATAATATGATACTGTCTACAGTTTTTCAAACCATATCATAAAATATCATGAAAGAATCACTGAAATGCACCTAAAACAATAGAAAGTCCTACGTGCGTGTGCGGACAGCGGAAAGCATAATGGCCTGAAAGTTATGGCATGACTTCCTTCAATATAAACATGAACGAGGAAACAGGATGGTGGAGATTTTCTTCCAGGTACGGGGGATTTCTTCTAAATACAAACAACAGGAAACTCTCCACTGATTTATGGTCCAAATTTTCCCTGACATAATGGGAATATGGTATGCTTCATATTTTCACTTCACACTATCCAAAGTAAATGGTGCTTATTCAAAGTGACATGATTTGCTATGGTGTATCTAACAAAAAAATCTCCTTAAAAGGAATGTATTTATTTTGAAAAGGTATTCAACATCATGAAATTTGTCATGTATCAGCATTATATCAACAATGCACATGACATCATACAGTCATAGCTTCTATATCTTTTTTATGAACAAAATTAATCCAATGATACCAATTGCTGAGCTGACATCTCTTCTATGCTTATCTCCTCAATGACATAGGGTATGTTTAGGGTTGAATTTTGGTTTAGGTTATGTTTAGGGTTTGTTATAGTATAAATTTAGTCCAGGGGGTGTTTCAAAAAGACTAAGATCAACTTTGAGTTGGACTTAACTATGGCAGGCCATTCATGCCACTGG
Organism: Strongylocentrotus droebachiensis; assembly: GCA_035222895.1. Lineage (NCBI taxonomy): Eukaryota > Metazoa > Echinodermata > Echinoidea > Camarodonta > Strongylocentrotidae > Strongylocentrotus > Strongylocentrotus droebachiensis. The sequence continues at coordinate 114,691 of JAVYIG010004455.1, forward strand.
TTGCTCTCACCATTGGTCTCTCAATTATGATCTTTAGATAAATCTTAATTTTTGCCATAGCATATGTCATAACGCTACATTTGACCTATCCAATAATTGCCTGTTAATACTCTTTGTATGAGTTAACACCCTTCTGGCTCTCCACAGGTGATATGACAGTACCTTGTGAGGATGGTGTCCTGCCAATACTGAACTTTGACCTCTGCTTCTGATTCTTCTGATTTGACAGCCGACAGTAGATTCATTACAGCCTGTAGTAAGGATAATAATAATAATAATTATATGCATTTCTATAGGGCCGTCAATCTAGAAATTATATTTCGAGGCGCATTAATTATTACCCCGGTTTTAGCCTAGCTGCCATTACAGCGCTCCAGCATTTCAAGGAATGAATTAGATAGACATAGAGAAAGAGAGAGAGAGAGAGAGAGAGAGAGAGAGAGAGAGAGAAGAAAAAAGGGCGAAGGAGAATAAAAGTGGGGACAGAAAGTATAAAAGGAAGGAAGGAAAAGAGAAGAAACAGAGATGGAAAGATGAGATAGAGGAAGGGAGAGCAAGAAAATGAGAAATAGTGAAAAGGAGAGGCATAAGTTAGAGGAAGAGTGAAGGGAACAGAAAGAAATGAAGAGAACAAGAGATCAGAAGAGAAAGAAAAGGCAAGCAAAGTAAAAATGGAGAGAGCAAGAGAGAAAGGGTGAAAGGAATATGAGGTAAAGAATGAGAGAACAGAGAGAATGACAAAGCAAGAGATAGACATAGAAAAACAGAATACAAAAGGAAAATAGGATTAAATAATGTATTAACAGTTGAAACGTACTTCAATTCTGAATTCAAACATGCTGATACATTTCCTGTCAAAACCTTGATACAGAAAGCTAACAAATATGTATACAAGGCCATAAAATGTATCATTTAAACGAGAAAAAGAGAAAAAGAAAAAAAATCTTTGTCATGAAATCAATCATCCTGTATTAACAGCTTTTCCACTTATTAGAAGTGGACTTATCCGGTTCAACTTTTAACGTCTGGCATTTATTTATGACTTTACAGTAAAGAGAAGTTTTTGTTCTTGGCAAAGGTGAAAAATAATCTATGAGCTTTTTCATTCTTTTTATGTTAGTGTGGGAGAGTATCAAATAAAAAATGTCCCCTGAGAAGGACTGCTCTTCAACTGCTGCTCTCTTATTTGAAACTTAACAATTAAAGGTTATGGACTACACTGCAATGCCATGTTTGTATAGTCCCATTAACATATTTCTGTGTGAAGAGTGTGTGACTTTACGCAAGATTGAGTCGATTTCTAATCAATAGGCACGTCTTCATCATCTCGAGATTGCCATATAGCCTGCTATTTCTGATTTGGGAAATAATCCAGAAGTTACAAATCGCGTCTTCATCAGCTCGAGATTCGACCTCGAAACTTGAAACTCGACCTTGAGAAATTAGCTTGAGACATTTTGCTCGGCGTTCGCGCATAGTGCGAGTCTTCGGTCTGGTGAAAACGCACCGGACAAATAGCTGGATATTTTGCCAAATAGTGGGATATTTTGCAAACTATCCCAAGATATCTTGGGATGACAATCCTGACCAGATATCTGTCTAATTGCAACTTCGGGCTGATGAAGACGCAAATTAGCTGGATAGTTTGCCATCGGGATAGTTCAAATGGCGGGATATTTGGCAATCTCGAGCTAGTGAAGACAGGCCTATTTTGATGATTCCAAAACCTCACCTAATATACCAATACTTGTGTGCTACATGATCAACCTTTTCCTGCTGCTTTCACATACTTTCTTACACAATGCTATCGCATGACTACACACTAGAACTCAACTTGAAAAGCACTCATAACACATGTAGTTGCTTTATTGTTGTTTCAATGCACAACATACAGATCTGATTATACCATACAATACCTGGTACATAATCCAGTCACGTTTCACACACAACATGTCATGAAAGGAAAATTGATGTATTCCAAACGACTTCCCTCTATTGCGTCATTGTATTGTGTGTATAAACAAAAAGATGATGCAATATGATTTTCTACAGGTTTTTACAGTTCACGAGCTTTCATAATTCACAGCTTGTGATATAGCCTGTGAAAATAGGCCGATTGATTCTATAAAGCAGATTTTTTTTTGGAATAACAGTATAAAGCTACTGCTTTCTTTCCTCCCTCTCTGTCTCTCTGACTGTCTATCTGACTCTCTCTCTCTCTCTCTCTCTGTCACATTCTGAAATAACAGTAAAGCAGCAGAGAGAGAGAGAGAGAGAGAGCGAGGAAAGTCCCCAAAACTTTGAATGTGTACACTGCGCTACAAAAAAATGACAAGACTTAAAAATATCTCTCCTTTCTTTAAGTAAAGTGAAATGTGCTATATCAGCAACATTCTTATTATTATCATTATCATTACTATCATTATTATTATTATTATTATTAATATTATTATTCTTAATGTTATTATTACTATTGTTTTTATTATTATTCTTATCATTATTATTAATTTCATTATCATTATTGTTATTATTATTACAAATCTGATTGAAAGACGTTACCTCCACTATGACGTATGCTGCCCGAGGCCCTACAAGATAGGTTGCCGGTAACTCTCCAATCTGAATGTCTTGTTGAAATAACTGTCGGTCTGAACATGACAATAGATGAGAACATACTGCATCCTATCAAAACAAAAAGAAAAGAAAAGAAAAGAAATAGGTACATGGAAAGCTGAACATCTGATCTGTGGCTGTGGATCAACAAATATCTTGAAATTTGGCAATGAAAATAGAGTAACAACAATACAAATATAAAGATTAAAATTTGTTTGCATAACTCAAAGTATATTTCAATAATCTCCTAATTAATTATGAATATATGTGATCAGGGGGGAGTGTTTCATGAAGCTGTTCGTAAAGTTATGCATGACTTTACGAATGACTTGTATATGAAAAGCCAAATTGGATACTCAATCATTATTAACTGCATCAAATTAAGTTGAACTGTGCAGATGTAGATTAAAATTCTTATTGTAACAAACATTTTTAATGCAAAGTATATTTTTTGCCATATTTTAATTGAGGTTATTGGAAACATCAGGAAAAACTTTGGGCATCCTTTCTGGCACTTCATATAAAAGTTGTTCGTAAAGTCATGTGTTACTTTACAAACAGCTTTATGAAACACCCCCCAGGCTTTGTGTGTATTAGTATAGGGAGATTGCAATTTTTACGCTCATAGCGCGACGTTTTTGGATGCTGTGCAGAAACCCATTGTCTGAATGTTATTAATTTGGTGCCAAAAGATGCGCTAGACTTGGGGCTTTTAAAAGTCATGAAAGCAAGAGGTTAGAAAGAAAAAAAAACTCTGCGAAGTAAAAATATGGGGGGCGGAATCAACCTCCCGGCCCTTTTACGGTTAATGTAGTCCCAATGCTATCTGTGTGGAAAAAATGTATGTTGTCTCCCACTGCTAGGAGCATTGCCAGACCTTGCCCATCCTGTAGATCTCTAAGATTTGAATTCCTAAAATGTCTTGATCAAGGGGGATTGAAACTTTTATATGAAGTTGGGCTGCAAAAGAGAAGCAGAAACAACCAATGAAATTGGTAAAAGTTTGAATAAAATTGGAAAAGGAAATTATGAACCTTTTACAGGTTAGATCACAAGGATCTTCAATAATTACCGCAGGTCAAAATCATTTTGTAAATCATGTCAAAACTACGGTGATGCGGTTTCTTGTCTCCTCCCAAGAAAATGCTTTACTGAAGTGGTCATTCTCATCATTATTAACAGCTGACTAAAAGGAATAATAATAAATTAAAAAAAAGAAGACTTACCACAGTGGGAAGGAAGTAGCTTTTGATTGTATCGGCTGTAAGCTGCTGGTAACACTGTCCAAAAGGCCTGCAAGACAAAAAGAAAATTAAAATTACTAATGATGCAATTTCATATATTTATTTCCATCTTTTAACCTTCCTTTTCTTCTTTATCTCCTGTCTTTTTTCCATCCCCTCCCTTTTCTTTCCCCTCCCCTAATCACACCATGTTTTTTTGTCCATACCCTTTTCCTTTGTTTTATATCCTCCCCCCACCTCCCTTGTATTTTTCATTATCTTCCATATCATTTCTTTCCTGCTTTCATTTCCTCCCTCCTCCCTTTGTTTCCCCCTCCTTACTCTTCTCTTTCATTTTTCTATATCTCACTTCCTTCATCCTTTCTATCACTCCTCCCTTTGTTTATTTCCTCTAATATATTCATTTGTCCTTTCAAACTTGTTTCCCCCTACTCTTTCCATCCCTCTCCTTTGCTTTCCTAATCTTCAGACATACCTTCCCTTCCACTTGCCTGTTCTCATCTTTCATATCCTTCCTCCATTTTGCTTCTTCTATCATTGCACAGTCTTTCTCATCCTGCTTCCTCTCGTTTTCTCTATTCATTCTTCCCATCTTTCCATCCCTTATCCCATTGCTCTCCTAATTTCATCTTTCCCCCATTCCATCCTCCCTTCATCCATCCCTCATCCAACCCCCCCCCCCCTATTATTGCATAATCTTTTTCATCCTGCTTCCTTTTGTTTGCTCTATTCATTCTTCCCATCTAAAGCTTATCCCATTGTTCTGCATAATTCATTTTCCCCTCATTCCACCCTCCCTTTACCCATCCCTCATCCACCCCCCTCCCACCCTTCCTTCGTCTTCTCCTATCATTCATTCATGTTGATATTATTTTGAATTATGCACTTTTCACTATTTACAAAAGCTTTGTTGGAAAAGCATGTAAAAAGAATAGAACAAAACAGAGTCTTCCTCATATTTTGTTTTACCTTCTGAATAATTGTTTACAGATAGAAGAAAATATCAGAAAACCATGTATATCCCTCCAAAAATGGAGGCAAATGCTAAAAATGTGAAGATGTTTATATTATTATGAGTAAATAAAGACCAGAAATGGTTATTTTACCCCCCCCCCAAAAAAAAAAAAAAAAATCCTTCATTGATCCATCCTCACCTCAGGAGAGCTGCTAGATGAGCAATACTGAGATCCCTGGCCTGACGCAGTCTCTGCCTCACCTGCTCGAACCCTCTACATGCACCAAAGTGGTTGATCAGCTGTGCTAGCACCGAGCTCTGTAAGTACAAGATATGATCATTTACCAGTCTCCCAGTCAGTATTGCAACATACAGTGTATATATACACAGTGAACATCACAGGGCTCATACATGTACAAGCTACATGCAGCAAGTGATCTTTATGTATGTATGTAACTATGTATGGTGTTTGTCTGCTTCAGATTACTACAGACTGTTATATGGAGTGGAAGTACAATAGATACATGTACATGTATGTCACCATAAATTTATCATTAAATGTTCTAATTTATTTAGGAGTATTACGTTTTTGTTCATGTATGTCACCATTAATTTATCATTAAATGTTCTAATTTATTTAGGAGTATTACATTTTTGTTCATGTATGTCACCATTAATTTATCATTAAATGTTCTAATTTATTTAGGAGTATTACATTTTTGTTCATGTATGTCACCATTAATTTATCATTAAATGTTCTAATTTATTTAGGAGTATTACATTTTTGTTCATGTATGTCACCATTAATTTATCATTAAATGTTCTAATTTATTTAGGAGTATTACATTTTTGTTCATGTATGTCACCATTAATTTATCATTAAATGTTCTAATTTATCTAGGGGTGTTACATTTTTGTTAATGTACATGTACATGTATGTCCCCATTACTTTATCATTAAATGTTCTAATTTATTTAGGAGTATTACATTTTGTTTAAATGTCACCAATAATTTATCATTAAATGTTCTAATTATGCTAATGGCTCACCTTTCTACATGCACATCAGCACATGTATGATTATTACTCATTTTCAAATACATTTGTTTGTATAGCCTTAATAACTTGAATACCTTTTTTAAAGGACAAGGACACCTATTACTAGATAAAAAAATTAGCAATAAAGCTGTAGAGTTGATAAACTGCATAAATTAAATATTTACTCTAAAAAATATATTTAATTGTTATCGGTAGTATGAAATTGTTTGCCATAGTCTGCAAATGATCATTATTTCCTTACCTTTGAAAAAGAGGAGCGAGATGACCATGTATCTGCCTTGTTGAAGCTGCACAAATAAATAAAAATTAAAACAAATATTCCATATTAGACAATTAGAAAATGCATGTTTTCCCCTATTAATATATATTAGAGTGGGTATACATTAATTATACATTCATTCATAATAAATGCATAATAAACTAATACACACACACAAACATAAAAGTTAATAATAACAAGAAGAAAAAAATGATACTAATTCCCCCCCCCCCCCCGACAAATACATCATAGCTTCATAAGAAATTGTCATGGCAACCAATCAATTCACTGGAAGTACGTAATAAATGCATACTGTGTGCATGCATCTTGTCTTTAATATCTACATGTATATCTTTTCATTTTATTATGAAGGGAAGGTTTTCTTAGGAAATGATGTTTCTTTGAAAAATGAAATTTGTACAATAATTGTGGCATTTTTCACACTGGGCAGGCACCGACTAGTCTCCTTCTACTATACAGGAAGGCAACAACAATCAAAATCAAGTTTCAACGACAAGAAATGGTAATAGAAGACTACAAATGCCCTTTTATTAAAAGTCTGTGAACAAGAATATTTGTTCATTTTGGCATTGGGTTCCTTGTTTTCAGACAACATTTTTTCTTTTTTCCTTGTCCTTTGTAAAGCTTGTAGGGCTGTCAACATACAGTATACACTGTACCGTATTTTCCGGCGTAAAGGCCGCAGTATTTTCGGGTGAGAAAAAAATCAAAAAGTCGGGGTGCGGCGTATACGCAACAACAACAAAATTCAGCGGTCAAAACATCACGTCCATTTGCACGTATGGGACTATAGGAACGGTAGCATGACTAGACAACGGTACAGGACAATTCTAGAATAACTCCACACAACTTACCGACAATTTTATGTTGCATAGTTGACATGAAGACGAAAAAACTTATTTTTCTAATAAAATCTGCCGATAGATCTAGATCTAAGTCAGTACCATTGCATCGCCAAAAAGTAAACAAAGGAACCGGACAGGCCGTTACTTACGGAGCTAGCTGCCGCGCAACGCAACTGCGCAGGTCGAAAAATGCTATTTCGGATTACACCGCACATCGAGGAAGGGGTATTGTAGGATACCAAATCTGCGTACGATACAGTACTAGCTTAAAAGTCGATGAAGATCTGCTATATTATGATCATTTTTGAGGTTAACTTCTTGTTGATTTATAAGAATATTGATGAATTTGGTATAGTTTGTAAAAAAAAAAGAGTGTTCTACAAGAAAATTACAATCATTTTGTTTGGTCCGTTTTTTTTTTTTTAGTTTTTTTTTTTTTTTTTTTTTTTTTTTCCTCTACGAAATGTCGAAGTTGGGGGTGCGGCCTATACGGCGGTGCGGCCTTTACGCCGGAAAATACGGTACATGTACACTGTACATGTATGCGTTATCTTTTCATGTTGGTATTACTGTTTGAGTTGTTGTTGTTGTTATGTTTTGGATGCAAATCAAGTTGTGGTTTAGAAATACAAATGAGAAAACTGCACAGAAGCTATATTTTCAGCTTTATGTGAATGACACCCTAGGCTTTCCCTCCAAGCATTTAACATGTGTTTAACTGAGTCTGAATTCTAGCGCTATCAAGTCTAGCACTTTGTAAGAAATAAACATACCGTAGGCCTACATTGTGTATGTATAGTCTGTCTCAAGCTAAATAATTATTATGAATATATATTATCACCTCTAGATCAAATGTCAACGGTTTAAGATCCACTCTCACTGCGGATAAATTATAGTTTGGCAAAGTACTATATTTGATAGTTGTATGTAGGCTAATTCAACATAAATTGAGAGAGAGAGAGGGTAAGAGAGAGAGAGAGAGAGTGAGAGGGTAAGAGAGAGAGAGAGACAGAGAGAGGGGGCATATACACACACATACACGTAAGAAGGGGGAACAGGGGCTCTTATAATCCTACAATCCAGGCTACTAGCTGCCATCTGATGATAGCAAGTCAATTAATTGTTGTTTTTTTTTTATTTATTTTTTTTTATTCAGACAAAAAAAAAAAGACTGCTAAAATGGATATATTTCTGATTAAAAAAAAAAAAAAAAAAAAAAAAATGGCGGTGGCCAACTTAAAAAATAGCCCGGCTGTCAGGGAAAATGTACCGAGCGGCCATTTTGGGAAAAAAGGGCCTTCTCCTTCCTATTTTTCAAAAAGGCAGGACGCTATTAAAAACATATTTTTTATTTTATTTGGCCTAATAGCTCCATATCATCTGCTTCTGGAGACATTATTATAAACCGATATATACTTTAACACTGATTTAATACCCTTCTGATTCCAAACAAACGATATCTAGCATAACAGTTATGATAAAACAGATTTATTCAATTGCATTTATGCAAAGATTAATACTGGGTGGTTAAACTTGGCATTGCCCATATAAGATGGGTGTGTCTTCCTAACCTTGCAGTGTGCCAAGTGCATGTGTGGGTATGTTTGATCAAGGAATAAAAAAGTTTGTTTTGTGTTGCTCTACATGTACAGTTGTACATGTATGTGCTTGTAAGAAATATCCATTATTAAAGGTAATAAACAGTTTTGGGATATTTTGAAAATTGGGTGGATAGTGATTCTTTACAATTTTGATATATTTGGATGCCCTTGTGGATGTATTATAAACACTAGAAAATTTAGCCCCTAAAACACTTCTGCTTTCGAGGAAAATTGCTCCCGGTAAATTTTGATAAATTTCAAATAGCGTCTATATACATGTACGGCCTACAATGGTAGCTGCGACCATGAAAATCTCAGAATATGTAGTTGTGATATATAATTTCCAAACAGGAATAGCTAATCGGTAGATTATTGTCAAGAAACATTGTTTTATAGCTTAATTAATATCTCGACCTTGAGAGGGAGCTATACAACATAGGAGTTTTTTATTTACAATTTCATAACTTTAGACTTGATTTCAACTGCGACAACGATCACTGAATATTTTAGGATCGCATATCAGTGAAAAAAATACACGGGGGCTCGGGGCGAATTAGCCCCCGAAAAGTCATAAAAGAGCCTCCAAAATTTGCATAGAGTTCAATGCAAAACAAATTAAAGAGTGTTATTTTCATGCAAGCAAGCTTTAAAAGTAGCCCCCGAAATGTTAAAAGTATTTTTTTCCCTGTCGCATATGCTTCCAATATGTTCGTTTGAACCAAATTCATGACCCCATACCATACCTTTAATGTTCTCTTTTCTATCAGGGCAAGATTTTGAACGCGGATGTTAATGAATAATGATAGCACAACATTTCAGGGGAATATAAAGAGGAGTGGGGAGTGAATTGCATGCACATGTACACTGTATGAATGCCATATGTTCCAGGCCTGGTGTTTTCTAAGCCAGAAGGGTGTTAACTCTTCAATAAAGTATATGTGAGTACTGTATATGTTCTGGCTCCAGAACAGATGACATACAGTACATGTGCATGTACATGTGTAGAGGAGGCGTGAAAGCTCAGTTGGTAGAGCAGTAGTCTCGTAATCCAGCGACCGAAACCAAGTTGATGCGCTAGTGCCCTTTGGTATTAAAGGCATTAATCCTCATCACCAGGTCCCTCGGAAAGGACCTAAAGCAGTTGCAAAAATACTACCGTAATTAACAGTGTATTAAACCTGGCGCTATGGCTGGCAATGTCTCCCAGCTCGGTAATCGGTGTGTTGACTCACCACTCGGAAACTAGAACAACACTCAAATTTGTCGGTCATCTTGGTTTGAAAGTATTCTTTCTGATAGATCTCAATATGTACAATGTAGTTTATAATAATAATTCCTCCAATTTTTCTTCTATTACATGGCGTACCACAAGGTTCTACTCTAGGTCCTCTACTGTTTTTTAATTTACATTAATGATCTTACACATTCAGCTGCACCTCGCATGTAAATGAAAGGCCTTCCCACGTGGGTTTTTTAACACGGACCTGGCTTGCTGCTGAAAGAGTCAGCAATTTTTTATTTAAAAAAAAAAAATTTTAGGGCGAAAAAGAGGGGTGCGGTCAAGCCTTTTATTAACCGGGCGCCGGGCGATTTTTACCCTACGGTCCCTGATTTTTGGCGCCCGGTAAGACGGGGAAAATGAGTACCGGGCGCCGGTCATTTTTTATTTCTGGCGCCCGGTCTGGGAGAATTAACATTTTCTGTTTCATAAACTTCCACATGTCTAGCACTAAATGTTCACAAATGTGACAAAAACTTACTTGATACAAGTTAAACGTGGACTGAATGAACCCTAACAAATCATTATAATGAGAATCCTAATTAAAATCGCCCAGAAACAATTGCAGCACGAATACGAGCGGCCGCTATTTCCTACTCCTAGCGGAGAACGGAGCACACAATACAGGGGATGTACACCACTCAAAGACGAGCGCATTTCCCCAGCCCAGGCCATGCATACACACACAAATGACATCAGTGCTGTACTGCAGTACACACACAGTGTCAGTACAAGAAAGTCTCGATGTAACTTCCAAAAATCCATCCCAAAAGCCAAATTTTGCTGTCAAAAATGCGGAATCGGAGCCATATTTCCAAAGTTCACGGGGGTTAAGCCCAGTTTTAAGAAACAGTTTCATCAAAATAGCGCTAAAAATCAAGAAATCAGCGATTTTGTTACCAGTTTTTTTGCCTCTCGCATGCCCTTCGAATGTAATGGTATCTTCAAAAAGGCAAATGAAAATCAAACCACCGGATCTGCTGATGCATTGACTTCATGTACAAAGTTGATTGCAACTCCAGACTTGCCTTGATTCAGCGGCCCTCGTACTCATTGACTAAAATTCTGTGATGTTTTGAATAATGGACTTTTCTGATAAAATAGGTAAATATATTTAACAAATCTTTTTTTTTTAATTTTCTAATTATTATTATTATTTTTTTTTTTTTTTTTGAAGTGACAGGTCGGCCATTCTCAATGATTGAATGCGTTTTTATTCAAAGAAACATGAATGCCATAGCATTTTATAGGGAAAATAACAAAAACGTAAAACAGGCATAATTTTTTTTTTTCACCTAAAATATGTTTTTTCAAGCTGAATAATATGTTTTTTTGAAAGCGACAGGTTGGAAGCTCTGCATTGTCATTATAGATCTGGTTTTTCTTAAATATTTTTTTATAGAAATAATTTAATTCCCCCCTTCACAACATTTTTAAATTTTTGACATTTAACGGCATGAAAATAGTATTAAACATGAACTACAACAACTACAAATGACAGATTTATCTAAGGTATGAGTGATTTAATATTAGAGTGCTCAAAATTTAAACTAGAAATTAAAGGTAATACAAAGTTTTGGGAATTTTTAAAATTGGGTAGATAGTGAATCTTTACAATTTTAATATATTTGGATGCCCCTGTGGATTTTTTATAAGCACTAAAAAAATTAGCCCCTAAAACACCTCTGTTTTCGAGAAAAATCGAATATAAAGATTTACCGGTGCTCCCGGTAAATTTTGATAAATTTCAATTAGCGCCTATGGCCGTACAATCGTAGCTGCGACCATGAACATCTCAGAATATGTAGTTAGGATATATAATTTCCAAACAGGAATAGCTAATCGGTCGATTTCAGTCAAGAAACATTGTTTCATAGCTAAATTAATATCTTGACCTTGAGAGGGAGCTATACAACATAAAGAGTTTATTATTTATAATTTCATAACTTTGGACTTGATTTCAACCGCGACAACGATAATGTATATTGTAGGAACGCATATGCTTCCAATATGTTAATTTGAACCAAATTCATGACCCCATACCAAAACTTTGTAATACCTTTAAACTACCGTATGTAACGTTTAACAAATAATTTAAAAGAATACGGTACATATTTTCATCAATTTTGGAAACAGCTCCTGGTCCTGGAAAACGGCTCCCGGTTCACTAAAAAAAATAAGGACCGGGAGCCGCTTTTTCAGATATTTGGCTCCCGGTCTGCTTTGACTTAATAAAAGGCTTGGGTGCGGTTAATAAACGAGGGCAGTTTATACACCGCTAATTACGTTAACAAAAATTTGTTCTCTGCCAACTAAGTAACCACATGTACCTGTGGGAAGCTTGAACAGAGCTTAGGAAAAGTGGAAAAATACAAAGTATTTCCTAAAGAAATCTGTATTACTTTTTATTCAGAACATACACCAGTACGCAAAGATTTAAAATATGGTGTTTTCTCCACCTGTGAGACCATGATGACACAATGTCATTGTAGTGGTTACATAGTGCCACTCCTGCATGGTACATGTACTTGAGTTTCAATGTTTACATTGGTAAATCACATCTTGTACATTGTATGTCGACCACTGGACATGAGCAGACTCCATAATATCAGTAACAGGTGTAAAGAAACTAAACACCAAACATTTCTAGTGTACATTATTGGTCTCAAGGCTGAAACTTAGGTGTACTGACATGTATACTGGTCAATTCCAGCATACATTATATACTGGCATGGTTGTGAGACCAAAGAAAAGTGCATTTATAGGCAAATCGTGACCATAACAAATTTTCTGGATTTCAATGAAAATGCTCTTCTGCCTGATACTCAACAGAGCACTTTATCCACTTCTCATAAAAAGGCAGTTACTGCCATTAACAATATAGCTGTAGCTGTCATGGGCTTCTTGCAGGCAGCCAATGATTTTATCTTTTGCTCCCTTGACAACTACATGATATGTGACCTACAAAAGATTTGACCTTGGCATGCATGGAGAGTGATTCAGTCTCCAAACTCCAAACATGTAAGGGAAATTCCCTTTTTTGTTCAATTCCTGTCAGTAACCTGATTATACCACATGACAACAACATGATTTTAGGTTCAGCTAAGAACAACATGATAACAACATGGTTTAAGGATTAACTAAGATAATCTTGTTCACACAAAATGAATTTCTGAATTTTTGTCAAATGATTTTCACGTACACTGTAGCCTGGCCCTAAAGCAAATAAAATTTATATCTTTAATAGTCACCAACCAAACCGACTCAAAGCCGATTGCAAACGACCAAGGGTCCGTTCAAGCGACACTTTTTTAACTCTAGAAACACAGTTTCTCAAAGACGTTTAGTTTCAAACACGGTTGAATTCAAGCAATTTTTTGCGGTCGTAAAAATAAACTCGTTTCAAAACGTAAACAGAAAACGCTAAAAAAAATGCGTTTTGTAACGTGATTCTAAAAATCGCTTGAATGCAACAGAGATCTCAATCATGATTCTATGACGTCATTATCGTGGCAGATAGTCGACCGTAAACAAATTTAGAGAGCTTGCGCCATGTCGACCTATACCCTTGGGGTCAAACTGTGCAGTGTGATATGGCGTGAAATGAGCAAGAATCTGCATTGAAGGAAAATCGCTTGAAGGATCTCCTGCAGTAACGGCGTTTTGATTTTTGATTTTTGTTGTGTTGTTGTTGTTGTTGGACCGGTGTCGCTCTCATCAGTGTCCCTGGGGTATTAAACTTGAAAACCAATATGACTTGGTGCATGATGAACATGTTACGACGCGTGCTTTGGCACGAACGGCCGCCCATACTAACACAACCGAATAACAGTCTTAACAAATGACGTCATGGAAACTCGGCGGAATTCGTACTTGTTCAAATGTGATTTACTCACAATTTTGTGCGTGAACATATACCATACTTGGTATCATTCGAAAAGGCACTTCAGTGCGGTCAGTTTGACACCATTGTCATCTGCGCAAAACGTACTGCACTCATCAAACGCGCTAATACGTAAAGCATAGTAAATTCATCATTTTTGGCGATAACTTGGCGAATAGGGCATTACAATTTACCAAACTTAGCAGACAGTTGTCACGTATATGGATACATGTGTCTGCCAAGTTTCATTGATGTAGGTATAAAGATCGCCGGTTTAGAGCAAGTTGAAGTTATTTCTCAATTTTCTTGAAAATGGCGAATTTGGAGGGCAATTTTCTCATATTTGGTCAGTTATAGGGTATATAATTTTGTATATGGCTGGAAAGGGCATATCTTCAAGTATCTAAATCCAAAAAAGGGTACGGGTTTGCCAAGCCATTATGGAGATACGGCCACAGAGAGAAAGCCAATTCCCAGAACTTTAGAGGGCGCTATTTATGTTTTGCATAGTCATTGGAGCATGAAATTTGGCATGGCTATGTGCAATTATGAGATAAGGATAATGTGAGATTTAAACACAAAACGGAATTTATATGAGAAAGTTATGGCAGTTTTAGATTTTTAGGGGTCCATTTTTTAAGAATTTGAGAGATTTTTGACGCAGTCAGTTTCAGATTTGAATTTTGAGTACGAAGATGGCATTTTGAAGGTCAGGTTATACGTCGCAGATGAAAGAACATCTCTTAGACTATCTAGAGAAATTTGTTAGAAATGTGTAGGATCTAGGATAGTGGAGATAGGAAGGAAGATAGAAAGGCCTTAAAATGGACCAGAAACGGACAAAATGGCGCCTGGACGGTTATGCATGAGTGATTTCGAAAATCGAAAAAGTAGGTGACCTTGATGAGATGCTAGAGACTATGCCTATGAAATTTGAAATGAAAAGGACATGAGGAAAGCACCTAACTAGGAATCACAAGCGCCATGTGTAAAACGAATGCGATTTTCTGACGAGGAATATAATTATAAGGAGGAGAATATTAATGGGGCAGAATGTGAACGAAAACAAGGCAATGACGAAGGTTCGTCATTGCAAAAATAGGTACTACGCAATGGAGCATATCGCAGCTGGCCAGATGCGAAGTATGTCCTATCATAACATTCACGATATCCGGGGTTAACAAATTGCAGTGAGAACAGCGTGAATTTTCTTATTCCGGAATAGGCGCTAGTACGGGACTAAAAACAGTGTGTGTGAAAAGCCCCCAAAAATAGTCTGGGGTTAAGGATAGTACGAGGCTAAGCAAAGTACGGGGTTAAGCAAAACCAGTGTGAAAAGAGTATTACCGGTAATGATCAAGAATTGGTCAGTTTGGAAGGGGTTTAGTAGTGTGGTAGAGGTATTTGGGGATCAGAATCATCATCAATTTTCACCATAATACGAAGAAGCACTTTTTAAACTAAGCTTCATTTGTTTCTAAACGTGTTAGTTAAAAATTGTATATACATGTAGTTTTCATCCCTGGTACCTCATACGCATTACATTATGTCTCCTTTTGGTTTGAAAAACATTTGACAATGATATTCCCTTTCTGCCAGAATATAATAAATTAATATATTAGATAGCTTAGACAGATACCGAGATGTGATTGGTCCAGAGCTCGTCACGTGATATCAATTGCGAGGATCCAAATTGTTATATTTTCCTGGCCGGTCACTTTTCGGTGTTATATTAACCGGCCGGTGAAATGAATATATTTTTAATCAGTGTATGTCGCCCTCTTGAGGACTGTATGTCAACAATGACACGGATATGATTTACATGGGACTAAAGCAGACAATCGTTTGTGATCGATCAACGATATAAAGTCTCGATTGGATATAAATTCGACCCGCGAATTTTAAGTTCCAACAGTTACATCTAGCCTACATTTTACAAGTCGCGAGCGTCTCAGTACCGTACGTACCTCAACAACACTTCGAGATGGAGCCCCGATTTGTGTTAATGACCGAAGAGGAACTAGAACAGCTTTTGGACGATAAGGATTCTAAATCTACAAAAAATGTGTTAAAACAAGCGTTGGAAACATTCAACTGCTACTGTAGGGCAAAGTCTCTTGACTTCGAAAAAGTGGAGAAGGAATACTCCGAGCAAGAGTTATGCGATTGTCTTCGAGCATTCTACGCAGAGGTGCGGCGAGGAAATGGCGAACTTTACGCCAAGAGATCCATGATCACAATACGCTATGGCCTCCAGAAACACTTTCTAAAAACAAAGTCAATGGACATCGTAAATAGTGGGGCATTTAGGCGTGCGAATGACATGTTTGTTGCAGTCCTTCATAAGCTGAAAGCTGAGGGAAAGGGTGCAATAACACACAAGGAACCTATAAGCAAGGAAGACTTTGGCAAAATTTTGTCTTCTCCAGCGTTGGACCGTTCTACTCCTAAAGGTCTCCAGAACGCTGTATTCATAAACTTAATGTTACATCTGTGTAACAGAGGCAGAGAGAATGTTAAAGATCTAAAGGTAGATGATTTTGACATTGCTACAGATTCCAGTGACAGGAGGTACGTTTATCTTGCAAAGGACAAGTTGACTAAAAATCACAGAGGAGACAATAACGATGACACAAGGAGCCAGTGTGGTCGCATGTATGAGACAAAGGATGTAAATTGCCCTGTGAAGTCGTTTTGCGATTACATTTCACATTTGAACCCTGGCTTTCCCTTTTTTTGGCAACGGCCAAAATCAGTAGCTCCTGAAGATGTCGTCAATGCTGGAGACGGGTCACAACAACAAAGTGTGCCGTGGTATGATCATCAGGTTGTTGGCAAAAACACTTTGGGAACCAAAATGAAGACCATTAGCATTGCAGCTAACACGTCTAAAATATACACGAACCACTGCCTTCGAGCTACAACTATCACTACATTAGATGAGCACGGTTTTGAAGCGAGGCATATCATGAGCGTTTCTGGACATAAAAGTGAGAACAGTCTTAAACATTACTCGCGAGTTGCAGAGGGACACAAAAGGCAAATGAGCTTGTGCTTGTCAGAGAAATGCCACCAAGTCACAGACTCTGGAGCTAAAGTAAGGCTTGCTAGTCCAAGACTTAGTTCTAGATTTGGTCCTGGACCTGGTTCGACACCAACAGGACCACCATGTACAATAAGTAGGCCACCATTGAGCCCTGTTCTATCTCATCTAACTAACGTTAGATCTACGCCTGACGTTTCAGCTCAGCCTCAGCCTCAACTTCAACTCGTAGATCTAGTAGGAGTAGGACTAGGACTAGGAGTAGGACCAGAGTCGGAGACTAGCGGTGAGCTCGAAGTCCAGAACCCCCAACAAGTCACACTCACAGGACCAAATTCACAGTCTTCGCCTCAAAGTCAAACCATGAATTTTGTGTCAAACAAACTTGATTTTGACCAGAAAAAGGTTGTGCAGTATCACTTTCATCAGTGTACTGTGAAGATCATTAACAAGTAGACAAAAACTGCTACTAAGCTTGTGTTAATATGTTGCGTTCGTGTTAGTTGAACAGCTGATTGTTGGAAGTTTTAAACTTTAAAGTTATTTGGATGACATTATGGAATTTTGGGAAACAGTGAGTGACACGTTCTGCAAGAAATGGATATAAAATTGGGTGAGTAACGTTAGACAACTTTATTTCGTTAGTCTGAAATCTAACGTCGTTAGATCTAGATCTAGCGTATTTAGAATTTAGTCTTAATCAAGGCTATCTAATATAACAGATATTGACTGGCAGGGTGTGTAATACAACATTCGTTGGACCGCCCAAAGGAGTTATATTTTCCCTCGTGATCATATTTTCCCTCAGCGCTGCGCGCTTCGGGAAAATATAACCCCTTGGGAAAATATAACTCCGGCGGTCCAACGAATGTTATATTACACCCCCTGCCAGTCAATATATGTATAATATACCCTTTAATATTGCCCAGTGCCCAGAATCCTACGATTTATTATGAAGTGTACATGTAAATGTACATATATGTACAGCAAGTCTGCCCATGCATGTTCCCATCTTTCCAAATCATTCACCAATCCTGCAATAATAAAAAAATCATCTCTGACAGGTTTCTCAAACTCATATCCCTCCGCTCAGATGAAGGCAAACGACCGGGGAGAGAGGTTGCTCGACCCCTGTCTCTACTCTCCTCCATTATGACTCAGCCTGTCTACCAAACTCATTTTGCTAATTTGACCCAATTGCCTCAAAATTACCTCTCTACCCAGAAAAGGGGAGTAGTCTATTTCGGTCTGAAAATACAAAGTGCTGTTTTTAAGTAAAATAAATCATGCAACCTACAGCAAAATTAATCTTCATGCACAAGATAAGGGTACGGTATTAAAGTGCAAGACCTACAACAGGACAAGTCTTTAGAGCTTTGTTTGTAAATATCATAAGTTGTACAGAGGTTATGGTATAATGATATACCTATATTGTACATACAATGTACATGATTACTTGTAATTTTGAGAGAGGAAAGAGCCTTAGTAGGCTTAGAGGAGGAGAGAGAATGGAGGAAGGTGAATAGAGATTTACTGTACATGTAGAAAGTAAGAAGGGAGGGAGAGAAAGAGAGAGAGAGAGAGAAAGAGAGAGGGGGGAATTAATGGGGAATTTGGAGGAAAATGGAGAAGAGGGACAAGAGAATGAGCACAGGGAATCATCATACATGTAACATTTTTTTAAATATTAGGCCTACAGTGAGGAGTCAAAACTGGAGATTATAGTGGGGGTAAATGAGCACTCTCTCCATCTCAATATCACCCCCCCCCCAATACTGTTTGTGTATATACGCTAAAGCGTCATTACTAGTTTAAGTTTCGTGAAATAATAGGCAAAAACAGATTTTTTTTTTGTTGAATGATCTAGGGGTCAACATCCCCTCCACTGAAAAAGTAAACAGTTTTTTCTTTTGAGAAAAAAAAAACTTACCGGTAGTTGTCGTTGTTTGAGGAGGGGTTAAAGAAATCTCACTCACCCCCCCCCCCCCCCCTTACATCCTCTCCTTCCCTAAAATGAGTAAGATTATTTTGATTGCGTACACAGTCCTTCATGTTTTCCCCATCCACTATCTCACTAGCTGGAGTCATCTCACAGTTTAGATTGATTAATTATCATTAACCCCCTTGAGATGAACTATTCAATCTATCTTACGATTGAGGCTCATTAGAAATCCAATCAAGAGTAACACAAAGAGAGGTTATTCTTTCATCAACAGAATACTTAAAGATGTACAATGTATGCATACATGTACGTACTGTATGCAATCTTTAGTACAATTTTAATGACTTTGCACAGTTTCCTCTACCGTATTTGCCGGCGTAAAGGCCGCAGTATTTTTTGGAAGAGAAAATATCAAAAAGTCGGGGTGCAGCCTTTACGGCAGGGATGCCAACCTTTCAGAGCACAAATCCGTAATCATAAGGCTAAAAATCCGTAATTTGGAGACAAAATCCGTATTTTTCTGCGCGACGCAAATTTTTCTGCACGCTGGCAAGCGCAGCTCCCGCAGGCAAGCGCGATAGCGCAACAAGTTAAATAAAACTAACATACCTGTTCATTAGTTGGTGTCACACGATGCATTTCCATTTCTTACTGTATTCTTCTTTAAAAGTCTGTAACTTCTTGCCACGCTTCTTAGTTGTGGAAGACATGATGATTGATATCTAAATCCAACCAACATGAGTTCAGATTGTCGACGAAAATCGACGAACGCTGTGACAGCCTGTGAGAAATCCGACAGTGTACACGGCGCTAGCGTAGCGAGGCCTGGCGCTGGGCGGGCGGTAGCAGCGCGGCCAAGAGAGGTATTTCACCCGGCCCCCGCTCGCGAAGCACATGTTGTATGCACATGTATGCACTGAAAGGGGTGTGCTAGATAACAAATTGTCCAATCGGAAGCCCTGTGGGATTTCTATGCATGGATTCAAGGATGGCTGCGCTGCAATAGTCAAAAGTACGTGCTAAACCTTAAAGTGCTAATTTTGAAAATCGGCAAAATCTGCAAAATCCGGAATTTATGGTATGAAAATCGTACCGCCCGTAATCGGCCGATTTCCCGTAGAAATTACGGGAAATCCGTACTAGTTGGCATCTCTGTTACGGGGTAACAGAAAAAAAAAAAAAAAAAAAGGCAAATACGGTATTTAAATTCAATAAAATTCAGCATAGTTACATTGTACATATTGAAAAAAAATAAAAAAAATGTTCATAGAGCTCTTTAGGATTGATTTTACTTATAAGATGCTTGCAGGAATTTATATGACTTTTTTTCTTCTCCAGACCCTAAGTTTTTTCCACCAACTTTTATCTACTATGGATTGAAAGTTAGACTGCCTTGTTCTGAATTATACATGTACTGTATGCCCTTTGTAAATATGGCAAAAGTGGACTGCGGCAGTTTACTCTCTGTCCGATCAGTCGACTAAAGCATTGTAAAGGGTTCATTTCTTTCAAGTGGGAGCTAAAAAACGTTCTCTGGGTACATGTATTCTTTGATTCCTCCCCCTTGTCATCCCGCATTCCTCCCCACCCTCATCCATACCCCCACATTACTACTCATACTACTACAGAACTAATGTACTCACAACACAACCTTTCCAAATCACAACACACCACCTACATGTACATTGTTGTATTGGATAAATGAAACAAACAAGACTGGTATTTAGACTAGTAATCAACCCACTTATGTCATGCACAGAATGGCTGCCTCGGGGGCCCACAATACCAACATAATGACTAGCACTATGCAGCATGATGAATCTTGATGATATCTAGTGGTAAATTTGACCTATTTTCATATTATATAAGTCACAGGTGGACTTGAATGTAAATTTTCAGATATTTCAGGAAGCAATTAATACAGGAAAACCACACAGGGTCCAAAAGATAACACATGCAATTACACCTGATACAATAACATGTTGTATCTACACTGATCCATACAAATGTTCTGTGTTCAATGGATTTCATCTGATCGAAATTGGAACTGTCGTTTCAATTTTGTCATCACTATGAATTAGCAAATGATCATTTTTCTTATAATGAAATAAATATATCAGTATTTTAATTTATTTATTCTGGAAAATTACAAAAAAATTATTTAACCTACATAATACATGTATTTAAAAAATAGACATTTATAAAGAACAGTAATGGAACAAGCCTGTGTATTAAGGCTGCGACGGGTAGTCGAATGCTCGAGTACCCGCACGGTTGACAACTACTCGGGTACAATTTCTCGTACCCAAATATTTGACGGCAAAAAAAAAAAAAAAATTTAAAAAAAATTTAAAAAAAAAATAAAAAATGTCCAGGCCCACGCTTAACCGTGCCAGGGAGAGCGACGTCCGCTGGCATGTTACCGTCGGTAAAAATGTTTCCCAACTCAAGCACTGTCAAACTCACCTTTCAGAAACTGGGACCAAATGTCCAGATTTCTGTTTGGACTCAGAGGACAATGGATTATTCTGCCATCTTTGGTTTTTAAAACAGCATTGTTTATTGTTATTATTCTTATTAAATCGGCGACTTCAACTGCAACTCGAAGTAAAAGTGGGTAATTTTTGTTTTAACCGAAAACCGTCTGGTTTTGACTAGCGGTTAAACGGAATTAGAAATATCTGTGATGTAACAACACTAATTTTAACAGATTTTTTTTTCCCTCAGGCGATTTTTTCCTTCTTTTGAGGTTGAAAAAGAGGGGTGCGGTTAACATACGAGGGCGGTTTATACAACGTTAATTACGGTACATGTACAGTACTACCCAAATTTGCAACCTTATCCCAACAGCCTCAACCTAAACCTTAAACTCTATGGCAACCCTAATGTGAACCCCTTTTATCTTCTACAAAATATCAAAGACCAAGAGCAATTGTTGCCAGAGAAAATGACAATCACCATATGTCCGCATAAGCTCGAGATAAGCTCGAGATATTTTGCTCAGCGTTCCAAATAGTGCGAAAAAGTGCCAAAAAGCGAAATATTTTACAAACTAGCCTAAGATATCTTGGAATAATTATCCCAACCAAAAATCTTACTAATTGCAACTGCGGGCTGATGAAGAGGCAATTTGGCTGGATAATTTGCGATCGAGATAGTTATAATTCCGGGTTATTTGGCAATCTCGAGCTGACGAAAACAGGCCTCATGAAATGTGGCAGAAAGCTTGCATTAACTCACCTTGCGTTAGGGTCTAGGACCACTGAAAGGAGAAGTAGAACTTCTAGTGAGATGATCTTGTTGCCAAGGCGATGGGAACAGTACTCCAGAACTTGTTCCAAACGGGCCAGGAGATTGACCTGGGAGAGATGAAGCGGAAAAGAAGAGAAGGAAACAGAGAAGAGAAGTTTTTGAATTACTTTACTTTATTTTCAGTAGACTCATTTGACATGCTAGCAATATTTTATATTTTGTATTGTTATGTATCTTTTGATGTAAACATTTATTTATTCCAGTAACTTTGTCTCAGATCATAATTATAAACCTTTAGGGCATACATGAATCCAATGACATTTACAAGCCGATCGCCTGTCTGATTATAAGATATCTATGATTGGAAATCGAAATCAACTTTTTAGTTTTCCCAACGGTTTTCATAACACTACAGTCTATTGGGGAAAATGAGTATGGTAAAACCGTTCACTCAAAGATTTTTTTACTTTTTGGAGGAACTTCATGATCATTTTTTTAAGTGCAATTTTGTTAGGGCTTCAATATTTAATACACCATATTACAAACATTGATAGTACATAGGGCCACTGATAACTGAGTTGGAAGACATTGCCAGGCATAGCGCCATAAATCGAAACTAAAAAAAAACTATAAAAAAAAAAAAAACTTTTTTTACTCTTTCGCCGCATATTAAAGCCGCACCCCGACTTTCTGATATTTTCTCTTCCAAAAATACTGCGGCCTTTACGCCGTCAAATACGGTATATGGGACTATACGCACACGTGCCCGACACCTGCATTTATCTCTCACAGACCATGTAGATAAAATAATTGACCAAATATATCAATTAGTAGGCGGTTTCCCAGCAAAAATGTTATCATCATGTATTAGTCAAAACATATTCTTTCACATGAGAGCTTCCATTTCATTTTTTGAAATTGGGGCGTTTCCAATACTGGTCTTAATACCTTTAAGGTCTATTTTGAGGACTTCCCAGTACATGTACATATACATGACTACATGCCATCATAACACATCATTACTATGACGAGGAAGGTACAAAAACAGACCAGCAAGAATGTACAGTATAGTGTCCTGTGTTCCAGCCAAGGACATCAAGAAATCATTAATTGGATTATTGATAATTCGAGACAGTAAGACTTGTAAGACACTGAGAATAACAATAGCAAAAGGCAAGAGATGTATAGTTACAACTAGCCTAGGCGAAACTCCTAAATGTTAATATGCTTTATAATACTTAATCTTTGTTTTCAACCATCTGCCACTTTATCATTTGGAAAGTTGTCTTGATAAAGCACTTTCTTTCTTTAATGCAAAATAATGAGGAATGGATAACATCTTCTGTCACTCAAGTAAAAATAATGATTGAGGTCCCGCGGTCATCAGGAAGAGTATTATCAATAATGATAATGTTGTTGTTAAATTGTTTTTATTATCATTATCATCATTGTCATCACCTGTTTACTGGTATGTCATTCCAATTTTGCTCTTACCGGTATTTACATGAAATTTTGAATCACTGTCTTTTTTCATTTAATAAATCAATGTAGACAAATTAAAAGATGGTATTGAATTGAATAATGTGAACTAAAAGGAGGAAAGACAGTATCATATTCTCTTCTTCTATCCTATTTTCATCCTGTAATTCAAGACATCAATGTCACAAGTCGAACCCCCAAGACAACCCGACCTACATACAATCTGTGACGCTACCTGTAATTCAATTTATTCTAACCTAAAAATGTCACATCAGCTGTCAGATAAAGTGGCAGGAGAGATATTCTTAAAGGCACAGATAGATATTCAATATTTGTTGACCGCTATAACTGGACAACAACCTCATCTGTCAAATCTATTTTTTAATTTGAAATGAGTGAAATGATGTACATGCACAAATGACAAAACATAACAGGCTCATTTTTTGGGTCAAATCATCTTTTGCTTCCCATGTTAAGGTGCAGTCTATAGAGGATCCTTATTGCGCAGCTACTATTTTATCTATACTTCCCATTCTTTTAACAAACACAGACCAACAACACCCAAAAAAATTGATTACAAAAACAAAAAATAACCCCCTCCAAAAATTTAAAAATAAAAGATTCCATGGATATTAAACCAGAGTTTCTCAGGCTATATTATGAAAAAGCCTTTACATGTACATGTAGATGAAAAAGATGTCTACATAAAAAGATGTCTACATGTACACATACATAAACTGTCATATATTTAAGAATATAAACTGGACATGTTGTACAGTACATGTACATGTAAATAATAGTAAATTATAAATGTTCTTGGTTCAAGAGTAGGATTATGAAGTAACCTTGAACCTTCTATTAATTTGTTATTTGTATAGACTTTCAGAGTCACTAGTTCTGACTTCTCATTGGTGTTTTTTTTTCCTTCATTCTATTTCTTCTTTCTTTTTTCTTCAAATTATAATAAGATGGTGAAAGAGAATCCTTCAAGAAAAACATCACGCCTCAGCTGCTCAGCATTTGAATTTAAAAGGTTTTCTTTCTTTAATTAATCTTGTGTTTCTTTTTATCATGCATTCCATGTTCCTTCAAGATCATTCCATCCGTCATAATTTTCCAGGGTAAAGGAAAAATTCCCTGAGGTTTATTATTTATCAATTCAATGCAAAAGACAAAAGAAATAATCAAAGTGAAAGTGATTTTGGGAGCATGACTAATAACAAAGCTGGCCTTTAACTTTAAGACCAATTTTCCACCCACACAAGGTTCTGATCCCGGACTGAAATTTGATGCTCTAATATTTTTTAGGGAAAAGACCAACATCGGTAGCACTCCGCTACACCTCTGAAGTTCTCAAGTTAATATCAATTTCTAAACATTAGCTGTTTTTTTGTTTATTCCAGGAATGTATACAGAGATACACTTAAAGATGGAGTTGAGTTCTGGTCATGCGATTGCATTGTGAAAGAAACGGTGTGGAATCGATCAGAAAAGGTTGATCATCTAGCATATAAGAATTTGTGTGTATTGCAAGGTTCTGGAATCATCAAAATGATAAGAAATTTGGCCAAGTCTTGGTAAAAACTGTACACAGAAAGATGTATATGGGACTACACAAACACGTGGTGTAAAAATCCTACCCCCGAGTTTTACGATGTTACATGACATATTAAGAATATGAAGGCATTTGAAGAGCCATGCTTTTCAGGGAACATGTCTTATCTGATGTTCTTCCACACTTGCATAATAAGAATGATAACGCTCACAACCTTCTCTTTAACATTGTAATATTGGCTTAAACTGGTTTTCATATCAATTCAAGTCATAGAAAACCAAATGTATAATAAATACCTGTAATCAATTAAAAACAAATAGACAAAAAAAGAAGGTGGAGAGAAGAATTAGGACAAGAAAGAAGAAAAAAAGAAAAAAAGGAGAAAAATTAAAAAAAGGGGGGGGGGGGAAAATGCTGAACAAAAATCAAAGGAGGAGGAACTGATACTGAAAAAATGATATTATGTAGGAAGGAAAGGAATAAGGAACAAGCATACACATGTACAAATTGAAAATTTGCTTTCACAGGATGTTTTCGGATACATGTAATGTACGTGTGTGTACATGCTATAGAACTGACCTCAATCTCTGTTTCTTCTGGGCTGTCTTTCTCCTTCTTGTTCAGTTCTGTATCCAGACGTACCATAGCATGGTAGAGGACCTCGTCTACTGCAGCCTTTTGCTTAATAACTGCATCCGATTCACCATCTATATATATGGCGCAACAAAGACACAACATAATGGTGTTAATTGGAACCAACCTTGAGAGTTTCCCAAACATATTGTTCAGAAAATATATCTAGATCAAACTTAGGCCAAATAAAAAACAAAACATGTTTAATAGCGTCCTGCCTTTTTGAAAAATAGGAAGGAGGCCCTTTTTTTTTCTTCTCAAAATAGCCGCTCGATACATTTTCCCTGACAGTCAGGCTATTTTTCAAGAAAGCCACCAGCATTTTTTATAGTTTTAATCAGAAATAGATCATTTTAGCAGGGAGGCGGCCCCCAAAAAGGAAGCAGGCGGGGAACGCTAAACATGATTTAAAAAAATAATAATAATAATGGCCATGTACATGTATCTAGACGTACATCTACATGTACAGTGTATTAAAAGATGTTAGAATTTAATTTTTATTTTTTTATTTTCTTCTTTTTCTACAGAAATATTCCTGTTTCTCACATTGATCAAACATGGGTGGGAGACAGAGATGAGAAGGATGTGATAAGGAGAGAGAAAGAGAGAGAAGTGAAAGTGGAAGGAGAAACTTTGGACATTTTGATAAACATGAGTGGGTGAGAGAGAGAGAGAGAGAGATCATACTGTAAAACTGCAATTACAAGGTGTTTTCCCTTTAACTGTTTTTGACAGGCAATACCTATTGTAAATCCTTGTGGTTTAATACCTAATCCTATATAATCAGCATCAAGAGATTCCTACAGTCATGATCATCTGTGCCCTATTTATCAGGTCATTGTCTTCTTGCATGGATTCAATACTTTGAATGATCCAAGTTAGTCCCCTTCCTAGACAAATACCTACATGTAGCCAGGGTTTTGTAGCAAATATAATCCAGACATTGAATACACAATAGTTGTTTACCTTCCAGATTATAGAGGTAGAGGGAGGAGGTAGAGAGAGGAGGAAAGGGGGGGGGGGGGGTAGCATGAACGGTGATGTATGTGGTTTATATATCTATAATAGTAATACGCTAAGGCTCCGCGGGGGGCGCGACGTCTCCGCCAGCCTTTGTATTCTATTGTTTTTTAATGAGATCGCCGACCCAAGTTGGTGCAGCTATCTCCTCCTGAACCCTCCCCTCGGGGTACCGGTGACCGGTGCCGTCGTCCGCGGGAGAGTCTACTCTAGCGAATTGGCTATACTCCGCCCGAGGTCCTCCTCCGTGTCGACGTCCAGGGCGAAAACAGACGCGACATGCATAATGCATGATATGCGTGACGACAGAGATACCTCATGGATATTCAACATAACATCCGTAGACACACGACCGATGATCATCCACTCACATTAAGTTGCGTATTAAATGCACGCTGAATGGGTACGACTTACCCCGTGTTAGGTATCTTTCTATAGGATGTGCTTTGCATGTTGTAGCTGCACAAGAGATGAACGGGGCTTCCCGTCGACGTCCAAACTTAGAGACCTATTTCCATCATGATTGCCGCGATTTTTATATAGTTTTCGTGAATGGAGGTATGAAATCAAAGCTTATTTTGTGATTATTACGGCCATGTATACTCAAGTTTGATTATCATTTTCTAAAGGAAAGTTTTCACAAGTTTTCATTCAACACACAGTGCAGCTGCGTGCTCGGGAAGCTCCAACACCGGCACCGGGCACCGCAGGCGTCCGACGCCTGCGGCGCCGGTGTTCGAGCTTGCTGGAGTTAAGCTGAAGTGTGTGTGAGTTCAGCTGAGCTCGAGTCGAAGAGATTTGACACTTTGAAATTGTTATCTGTTGGTTTGCATCATTATTGCCGCGATTTCAATATAGTTTCGTGAATAGATTTACGAAACCTGAGCTTAGAATTAGTAAAAGTATTACTAATGTCAGAAATAATCACAATCTAGGAACTATTATTATGTTACAATTCTTACATCAAATCAATTCATGAAAACTTAGTTATTGAACTAGAGAATTTTTTTTTTTTTTTTAAATAGGCAATTATGAAGTAGGATGTAGGAAGCCTCAAACCTTAGCCTACTAAACAAATCTCAACAAAGTGTAGGCCTATCCTTTTATGAATTAATGAAAAAGTAGCCCCAGAAAAAAGAACCCCCCAAAATTGAAAAAGTAGCCCCCGAAAATTTTCCGAAAATTTGAAATGGAGCCCCAGAAATGAAAAACTTAATTTTTTGCCTGCGCCCCCCTCTAGAATTCCGCGGATTTCCGCGGGTCCTGAGTTGAGTGTATATATAATATAGGCGTGGGGTCCATGGGTTCCAAGGGGCCATAAACCCCCAATAGCTCAGGGAGTTATGTTCTTCAAAGTGGGGGGGGGGGGGGAGAGATCAGATCGCAGCAAGTTGAGTGTATATATAATATAGGCGTGGGGTCCACGGGTTTCAAGGGGCCATAAACCCCCGAAAGCTTGGGGGTTTTAGGCGTTTAATTAGGGTCAGATGAGCATTTTTTTTAATACTTTATTTGTGGCACCTGCGGGTCACTAATTGGCGTGGGTCAATACGTAGAGTTGCGTAGTGTTGCGTACCACCTACGCTGGCCTACGTTACTATATGCTGAGGGACGGAAAGGGGAACGCAAGATGAACAAAAACAATTCAACATGTTTAATTTTTTTCGCGTACTTTAGGCATAGAAACTTGACGCAGAAAGTACGTCTTTTTACGCAACACTACGCTACATGCCTACGCAACAGTACGCTACCTTACGCCAGATTGACAAAGCAGTAAAAGCTTTCAACACAGTAAGCAACCATAAGCAAACCCGTATGCCAGCCTACGCATAACCAACGCAGGGACTTTTTTCCCATTAATACGCAGCCTAATTTCTGCGTAGTCGGTACGCCACTCTACAGAACTCTACGCAGTTCCAGTGGCTTAAAGAATAACTACCGGTACAGTTGGATTGATTTTTTAATTTAATATAAGGCCAAATTAAAAAAAAAACATGCTTAAAGCGTCCTGTTTTTTAGAAAAATGGGAGGAGGCCCTTTTTTTTTTTTTTTTTTTCAAAATGGCCGCTCCGTACTTTTTCCCTGACATTCAGGCTATTTTTCAAGATGGCGGCCGAGATTTTTTTTTTTTTTTTTAAAGTCAGAAATACATTTTAGCAGTGCTTTTCATGTTTTTTTTCTTTCAAAAAAAAAAAATAGGAGGCGGCCCCTAAAAAAAAAAAAAAAAAAAATTAAAAAAATTTCAAAAAAAAAAAATTGGAGGCGGCCCCCAAAAAGGAAGCGGGCGGGGACGCTAAACATGTATATTTTGTAATGGCCCGAATGGCAAATAAAGTTCTTGGTGGTTTTAATTTAGACAGTCTCTATATATCTATTTACACCCCCCGCCCCCCTCTAGAATCCCGCGGATTTCCGCGGGTCCTAAACAAGTATATTTTTTTAATGGCTTGAATGGCAAATAAAGTTCTTGGTGGTTTTAATTTAGACAGTCTCTATATATCTATTTACACCCCCGCCCCCCTCTAGAATCCCGCGGATTTCCGCGGGTCCAGCTAGTAACTGTCAATAATACAATAATAGAGTATCACTGTCAGGCCTACATGTATGTGTGTACATTATACAGTTTATACTTGTTCCATTACAGGTAGCATTTAATCCAAGTTTGAAGTTACTTTATCTAAAGTTTAATCAATATTAAATGTTCAGCACTATTTCTTTCATTTACAAGGTTTGCTCTTTCCATCAGTATAGCGATTCCTCTTTGATCTGCTATGTACACAAAATTGTTTTTCAAAATGTAAACAAAGATAAAACAACAACAATCCTTCAAGTTCACATGTAATGTATGTAATCTATTATCCCTTTGCTTTTCAGAGTGTAGAGATCTCCCCTGTTGATGTGAGCATTTAATTCTTATATCATACAATATAATATATAATATATTCCCTCTAGTATAGGATTGCCCCAAGATTATTGTTTGTAAACACGAATGAAATTGAACAATTGAATGAATGAAAGAAAGCATGGAATAGATAAAAGAATAAATACTGTTTAAAAAAAAAAAAAGTAAAAAAGAACCATCAATCTTACCCTCATGCTGGCTTTCCCTCTGAGATTTAAGGACCGTCGACAAAAGTGTTTCCACCTCCCCTCCAGTCTGGGTCAATCGACATTCGATGGGCGGGGTCATCTCATACCCCTCCCCTGTATCTTTGACCACGCCCCTCAACTTAGTTACAGATTCATCCACAGAGCAATCCATGGTCAATACAAGTCTCTAGAGGGTACGTAGCAGAGGCACAGTCTCCAGGTTAAAATGAACAAGATATGAATTGCAAACGGTCGTCCTGCTTTTTAGTTGTTGTTTCTTTTTAGCACCAATGGATTTTAACAATGTTATGTTCCAAGAGCAAAGCGATTTGCTCAGATCTGTCAATTGTTGATGAAGGCAAACTATAGAGGCCAGCAGACAGCAGAAGGCACGTTACGAAGCGTCTACTCATAGACCTTCGTTGTGAACACAAAGACACTCATCTTCATCTCCTTTTTCAATGCGTTGGGTCTATTTAACAACAAAAAAGAGAAAAGGAAAGAAGGATTATGTCATGCTTTGTTACTTACAGTTGACCTACGGTACATGGACATGTATTTATTGCAATACTACCTTGAGTACATGTATAATCATCTCTATAAAAAAAAAATATTTGCATACAATTGTCCAATACAGTCTCATGTACACATTCAGGATCCCACATGTGCATACATGTACATGCAGTATCTTCAATTCAACTCTGTACATGGACAAGTATACTTGGAATCCCTCATGTTCAACAGGTCACATGACCTGCAAGTAAATCCTGAGATCTATATACAAGGGTGTGTTTGTGATCATGTGGTTTCTCCATGTATGAGCCCAGCTGCACGTAGACACCCACATTTAGAGCCTATGATTCAAAATCAAACCAAAAAGAAAAAGGAAGAAAAGAAAGGGGGACAAAGTTAACATGCAGCCTTTATAAACATTTCCTGGAAATTATTTAATAAAAAATATTTTGAGTCGTCAAGTACCTGTACATGTACTTGTTGATGTGTAGTATGTGTACACTGTAGGCCTACAACATAATTGTGAACCAGTTCTCTCATCATTTTTGTGCTTGTTATTACACTATATATTTTACATGATGCTTTATACAAGCTAGTGTACAGTGTACAGGTATAGGCCATTTAAAAATAAAATCATGTTTAGCATCCCTGCCCGATTCCTTTTGGGGGGCTGCCTCCTTTTTTTCATCTTTTTAATGAAAAAAGAGAGAAAAACATACTAAAATGATATATTTCTGATTTTTTACACTGTCGTACATGTACGTTAGAAAACCAAAGCGACTTTCATTTTGAAACGAGGTGGAGTCAATGGCGCCGATTTGTCGGCGTATGTATAGGCTACATGTGCAGTAATCAGGAGCACTAGGAGGGTCAAATCTGACTGACATGAGCGCTATACAAGAACCCACTATTATTATTATTAGTAGTAGATTATTTAATTCTAGCTACAGTACAGAAATAAGATCTCAAGGCAAAACAAAGCTCAGGCCAAAGCCGCCAACATGATACCAAAATAACCTCCCATGACACTACACTACTACAGTAATAGGAATGAAGAACAACTGTTTTGACGTCTAGTGTATTTTAATGCAAGTGCATATTTCATGGTATACAGTGTACATGTACATCTGAAATGGACACAGAGCACAGCATCTATAGACATGTAATGGGGCCTGCATGTCAAGCACTGAAAAAGGTTCTTTGGATTTTTGGAAAGCAAGAAAACTGAACATGTAACAGGCCATTCTTTAGTATTTTCCATCATTATTGTGTTGCTGCAGACCCATGCTAGTACTTACAGTATCTCTTGTAGAAGAGAGGAAAGACAAGACTGCATGTATTAGAGTTTCGGCTCATACTGGACAGAAATTTAATGTTGAAAAACTTTACTTCAATTCTTTTAACTCTATGATATTTAGGGTGCGTTCAAGGGAGTTTTTGAAGCTAGAATCACAAATCAAAACGCCGTTAAAAAACAAGGTTACTCAAGAGAGCGTTCAAGTGATTTTTCATCAACGCTGATTCTCGCTCATTTCAAGCCCAGTCACTGCTCATCACACTCTGTACTGTAGTTTGAGCCAGGAAGTATACATGTAGGTCAACTTCTCCACATGCTTTCTGTCTATCTTTACGGTCAACTGTCGGTCAAACCGGAACAGGCCACGATAATGACGTCATAGAATCATGATTGAGATCTTGGTTCATTCAAGCAAATTTTACCGACCGTGATTCTGCAGAATAACGATACAAAACGCATCTTTTTCAGCATTTTGTGTTTGAGTTTTTAAACATGTTTATTTTTACGACCGACAAAAAATTGTTCAGACACAACCGTGTTTTAAACTAAACGTCTTTGAGAACTGTAATTCTAGGGTGAAAAAGTGTTGATTGAAAGCACCCTTAGCCCCACCTGATCTACATTAATTATAATGAAGAGAAACAATGGTAAATTAACATTAAAAAGCCCCTCTAAACTCAGAGCAATATCAAAATGAACTCAATATCAATTATTGCAGATTTCATACACCACGTGCTGCACCAATAATGTGCTTCCCTTACATGCTTCCCTTACATTACATTTGGGCTGAAACAAGCTTGGAGTTTGAGACGAACTGTGCATGAACATGTGATCATGGAGAATACAGGTTCGGTGATAAGAACTACAAGTAATAACTCATGAACTTTGTTGGACATGTACCCCAACTCTGGGACTGCCCCACCCCCTTTCTTAGACAATTTTCTTCTCTTTATTTGCATTATGTCACACAATTTTTTGGAAATAGAGAGCCTCCTCCCCCCCCCAAAAAAAGCTTCAAATAATGTGCCTTTTTGTATCTCCTTTTTTTTCTTCTTCCAAATTCTTGGATCTGTTCCTGCTTTTATTACACAATGGAAGACATTGGCTGAATGACTTTGTGCTTCCCATTATTTGACACCATACACCCTGTATGTACAGTTTGTGCATGTACATGTATGTATTGCCTGTAGTATTCAATGGTACGGATTGGAACAAAAGGTCAGAGCATAATCAAGTTTTCCATGTAAATTACATTGCAGGCCTAGGCTAGAGAGGGCTTACTGAGAATCATTAGCCTAGGCGCGTCTTCATCATCTCGAGATTGCCAAATAGTCCGCTATTTCTGATTTGGGAAATAATCCTGCAGTTACAAATCGCGTCTTAATCAGCTAGAGATTCGACCTCGAAACTTGAAACTCGACCTTGAGAAATCAGAGTCTTTGGTCTGGTGAAGACGCACTGGACAAATAGCCGGATATTTTGCCAAATAGTGGGATATTTTGCAAACTATCCCAAGATATCTTGGGATGACAATCCCGACCCGACAATATCCCGCTAATTGCAACTTCGGGCTGATGAACACGCAAATTAGCTGGACAGTTTGCGATCGGGATAGTTCAAATAGCGGGATATTTGGCAATCTCGAGCTAGTGAAGACAGGCCATTGGGTTATAAATAGTCACATCTTTGAAGACTGCAATAACAATACAGCTGTCCATAACAATACAACTGTCTCCAACAATAATTGACAAATTCTTTTGATAGATGTGCAATGCTGATCATAGTTCTAGCTCTCTCGCTCTCTCTCTTCTGTCTCTTTCTCTCTCTCTATTTCTCTCTCTCTCTCTATTTGTCTCTCTCTCTCTATTTGTCTCTCTCCCTCTCTCTCTCTTTTACCCTACCCAAACTGATGAATTGTTTTTCTGTGCAACATTGATGTGCACTGTATAAAGTGCAGACAACAAATTGTATACAAGTACATGTGCGGTGTTTGAACATGCCCATGTCGGCCTACACTTCAGTTACAATGTACATGTACATGTGTATGTTATGTATGTATGCATACAAGTAATGTATCATCAACATGTATAATATAATATCTGTACATGTACATTCCCAGTGTTGTTCTTTTGTTTTTTTACAAGGTAATACATAATAAGGCTGCGACGAATACTCTAATACTTGACTACTCGCACTGTTGACAACTGGCACTGTCCAGGCCGACGCTTACCCGCGCCGGCCGCCGGGATGGTACCATGGGTAAAAATGTTCCCCAGCTCAATCACTGTCAACTCACCACTCAGAAACTGGGACCAAATGTCTGGATTTCTGTTTGGACTCGGAGGAAAATGGACTAGTCTGCAGGGCTCGAATTACCCACCGGCAATCGGCAATTTGCCGCCATGCCCCTCTCACTGGCCGGAATGCCCTTTTCAATATCAAACCGCTTACGGCCACAATATTTATTGCCCTATAATATATTGCCCCTACGAGATCTAAAAACGATGATACTCGGCAGGGTTTTGTTGCCCCTACTGAGCTCTAAAAACGATAATACTCGGCAGGGTTTTGTTGCCCCTACGGAGCTGTAAAAACGATAATACTCGGCAAGGTTTTGTTGCCCCTACGGAGCTCTAAAAACGATAATACTCGGCAAGGTTTTGTTGCCCCTACGGAGATCTAAAACAATAATAATCGGCAAGGTTTTGTTGCCTCTACGGAGCTCTAAAAACGATAATACTCGGCAAGGTTTTGTTGCCCCTACGGAGCTCTAAAAACGATAATACTCGGCAGGGTTTTGTTGCCCCTATGGAGCTCTAAAAACGTTAATACTCGGCAGGGTTTTGTTGCCCCTACGGAGCTGTAAAAACGATAATACTCGGCAAGGTTTTGTTGCCCCTACGGAGCTCTAAAAACAATAATACTCGGCAAGGTTTTGTTGTCCCTACGGAGATCTAAAAACAATAATACTCGGCAGGGATTTGTTGTGCCCCTACGGAGCTCTAAAAACGATAATACTCGGCAGGGTTTTGTTGCCCC
Organism: Strongylocentrotus droebachiensis; assembly: GCA_035222895.1. Taxonomy (NCBI): domain Eukaryota; kingdom Metazoa; phylum Echinodermata; class Echinoidea; order Camarodonta; family Strongylocentrotidae; genus Strongylocentrotus; species Strongylocentrotus droebachiensis. The sequence continues at coordinate 149,311 of JAVYIG010004455.1, forward strand.
TACGGAGCTCTAAAAACGTTAATACTCGGCAGGGTTTTGTTGCCCCTACGGAGCTCTAAAAACAATAATACTCGGCAGGGTTTTGTTGCCCCTACGGAGCTCTAAAAACGATAATACTCGGCAAAGTTTTGTTGCCCCTACGGAGATCTAAAAACAATAATACTCGGCAGGGATTTGTTGCCCCTACGGAGCTCTAAAAACGATAATACTCGGCAGGGTTTTGTTGCCCCTACGGAGCTCTAAAAACGATAATACTCGGCAAAGTTTTGTTGCCCCTACGGAGATCTAAAAACAATAATACTCGGCAGGGATTTGTTGCCCCTACGGAGCTCTAAAAACGATAATACTCGGCAAGGTTTTGTTGCCCCTACGGAGATCTAAAACGATAATAATCGGCAAGGTTTTGTTGCCTCTACGGAGCTCTAAAAATGATAATACTCGGCAAAGTTTTGTTGCCCCTACGGAGATCTAAAAACAATAATACTCGGCACGGATTTGTTGCCCCTACGGAGCTCTAAAAACGATAATACTCGGCAAGGTTTTGTTGCCCCTACGGAGATCTAAAACGATAATATTGGCAAGGTTTTGTTGCCTCTACGGAGCTCTAAAAACGATAATACTCGGCAAGGTTTTGTTGCCCCTACGCAGCTCTAAAAACGATAATACTCAGCAAGGAGCATTGTTTACTATTATTATTATTATTAAATCGGCGCCTCCAACTCAAAGTAAAATCGTGAGAGTTTTTGGAGACGGACGTGGGATACTGCTTCTTCTTCTTCTTCTTCGTTTGGTATTATAATGGCTATTAGTTAAATTTGACTATTGTTGCCAATTTCATCGCATCTCTTTCTTTTAATGAATTGGTAAAATTGAGTGCTGTTACATCACAGATATCTCCAATTCCTTTTAACCGCCAGTCAAAACGGGACGGTTTTTGGTTAACGATTAAAAAAAAAAAAAAATGACAAAAGACTTAACTCCGTTTTGTTGACAATCAGCCGTAGACGAGAGTCTTCATGCATGGCTGATTGTCAACGAAACGGAGTTAAGTCTTTTGTCAAATCTGCTTTTTGCTACGGCAGGCACCCAGTGAAAACAAATTTGTTTGTTAAAATTATGAAAATGTAAGGGCTACTTCAAACAAACAGAACTTTGTTATTCCTGGCTCATTTTTCTTGATTGAGGTATCATATGAAAGAGCAGAAAATGAACTTTCTAGAAATATGAATTTTTCTTTGAAATTCAGATACCGCCCGCCAAATTACTTTTTGGTTTCCTTTCTTCAAATTGTTTTTAATCACTCATGCATGAAATATGCATCACGTGAGTAGCATCAACTGAAAGAGGAGACTCTAAGCTTTCCAAATATGTATCATTCATTAATTATGGTTGTGATTAATTTATGATAAAACATCGATACTTCCCGGTTACATTTTTTCTGGGACGCACTGTAGTGTAGTATTTATAAATGAATTTGTTACAATTGTGCCCCTGTTATTTATTTTTCACCTAATATAATTTCTATCGTCTCAGTTATTATTTTTTTTCATTAAAAAATAAAGGTTTCGTTATTGATTTAAAAATTCTTTCCAACTAAAGCTTGGTGCATGATACATGTACAACTTCAACAGATACGTCACATTTTTAAGAAAATTGCTGCGCCCATGTCATGCTGTAAGGCAGGCCTTCTCAACTAGTTTATTAGAAGCGCCAAAACAAAAATGTATTGAGGTTGAAGTGCCAACCTGTATGTTAGGTGACTGTGTTGCGAGGGAGCGTAGCGACCGAGTCGATACCGGGTGGGGTCCAGGTGGCAAAGCCCCCGAAAAAGCTAGTGGATTTTAGGGCTTTTATAAGGCCAAGATGTGGCATTTTTAACACCTTTTCGTTCCATAAAACATTAATCATAATTTCATATTGATGTGAAATAATTAGTACAATTCCTGGCTAAAATCTATGCTGGAAGTTAATTTATATGTAGTTACATGTATTTTGGTGCAATAAACACGGAAAATGTCAAAATGAAGTGAAAATCAAACAAACAAAATGGCTTGCTTACATTTTGGACTCAACTTCGACTTCGGATTTTTGATTTTGCCGAGTTTTTTTTATTTTAAAATATAATTTTTTCTTTCTTAAATTTTATTTTTTAATTTTTATTTATTTTTTATTATTTTTTTGGAACAGCCGCGCGCCACTCTGACTGATCGCCACGAGTGGCGCGCGCGGCGCCAGTTGAGAAGGTCTGCTGTAAGGCATCACATCATGCCAGGAATATCTTTATTTATATATATCTTGTACATTTTTGTAAGGAATATTGTACATCAAAGGGCAGGAATACATCTCATTTTTCAGAATACCTACACTTATTCTTTGGGTTTAGGTTTCCTTTAATACATGATATGAATATAAGTTTTAAACATCTCAGGACTCATTGTACACCTGTACATGCATAATGAATACATGTACCTACTGTAAACGTTAATTTTTTTGCGCTGAGCGACCCCACAACATATTTGCGGGTTCTTAAATTCGCGTTACAGGCAATTCAGCCTGTTCAAAACACGCAGAAGAAGTCACGCTTATATTTTGTGAGTTTTAAAATTCTTGGCCTTTTGGGGGAAATGTAATAGTTTGGTTCAGGTGTCCGTCTCATCGGTGTGACTGTGGTATCAGTCCCTTCCACTATACAGGTTGAGTGAAGTAATTTTTCCTGCATGACTATCATTGTACAATATTTCTTTGTGCAGAGTTTCCTCTGGTGAGAATGAGGCCTTATACATAACAATACAATACGATACGTACATGTACATGTAGGCCTGCATGGTGGCCACAAACCACCATGATAATCATACAGCTTCCCCCTGGGATTTCAGGGACCTATAGAGGAAATTAGGAAAGTCTATCAATTGAATATTTCCTCTATTGGTCTATAATCCCTTACACTATCAGGGCCTCTCAACAGCTCTTTCATAATCACTGCCAAACAGGGTTAATGTGAAACTAACTATCTGATCATATCACTGTACCCTCATGTTTCATTAAATTATAGGATGATTATGTAATCAGAAAAAAATGTATGCAAGTTATTCCAAATTAAATTCAGTATTTGCCAAGTACCATGCAAGTACACGTACCTACATGTAGTGCCAAGCAGAAGGACAGCGCAGATATCGCAAATTTTGCAAGGGGTTCAATTCACGAAAGTTTCATGCCGTGTAATAATTGAATCATAGCTGCAATGTGACACAACATAAATGGCCACCGTTTGCAAGTAGCAAGAGTTTCATAATGTAGACATACATGTACAGTGTATCTGATTTTTTTTTCCAGCAAAAAAACCTTTATAGTGTAAGTTAGACACCTTTCTGCTAGGGACATGATGAATTGTTTACACTTCAAAGTGAAAATGAGAAGAAAATGAGAGGGAAAAAAACAATGGTACCAAAAAGTACGACCCCATGAACAATTTGGTCAGATGATGCGAACAATCGAATATAAAAATACGGAATTGCTTTAAATATTAAAGAGACTTCCTTTTCTTGTATGCCTACATTGGAATATGAAATTTCAAAATCCGTTTTCCAATGTTTTTTTCATAACACATCAGTCTATTGGGGATAATGAGTATGGTAAAACCAGTCACTCAAAGATTTCTGATTGAGGCACTTCATGATCATTTTGAAGTGCAATTTTTTTAGGGCTTCAATATTACACCATATCACAGACACTGATAACACATAGGGCAATGCATCTCAGATTTAACATTAGTAAACGATGCCTTTAAAAGATTCTTGTGATATTTTTGGCATCCTTGCTTGTCATCATTATTTGAACTAGCCAGCTGTTGGAAAAGTACAATTTTGAAAATTGTTGTATACATGCATGTCCTAATTTACTTTGAAGAAACTTTAAATTTTCAACATTCAATCCCATCCCCCCCCCCCCCCAATTTTCCTATTTGCTATTGAACAAATTTACCAATTTGTAAAGTGGAGGATGCTTATATGTTCATAATGAACAACCCTTTGTAGATAGAGTGCCAATTTGACAAACCAAAAGATAAGAGCGATTTTAATTGTGATTATCTCTTGATACGTTTGGTTGTTGTGTTTTTCATTTGAACCTTATCTGTGAACAATTCATGATGTAACAAATACATGCACCACAGAAGTGAATTGCATGCGCTTCTGAAAGAATTCCATCACTTTAATCCCCAACCCCAAGAAATATCTTGCCTGTAACAAATCTCTTCTCATTGATGTCATAGGATGTTAGCGACAGAATAGAGAAGGAGCCTTTAGACTGCCCTCTTCAGCCAAAAAGAAACAAACAATATTTGATCCAGTTTTACACATATTGTATGTGCCTTTCATGTCTTCATTGACATGTGTGTCACTTCAGGTAGGGCGTGTATATGAAGAAATATACACTGTAGTGCCAAACTTGTTGTTCGTCTTCCGAGACAAAAGGCATGCACGTGTACATGGTATAATAGTCAATGATATTTAGTCAAACTTAAAGATTAATGTACATGTACATTTACATGGTTGGTCAAGGTTATGGTGTGATTTATGTTCCTTAGCACACTTGCAACTTTTGTTTTATTCCCCCGCCTCCTCCCTCTCCCTTCCATCCTGTCGGTCCTCCCCTGCTCTCTCTTCTCCTCTCTCATTACCCCCACCCCCCCCCACCTTCCTCGTCCCCCACACACCTTCTCTCCCTCTCTCTCCTCATCCATTCCCTCCTCTCCCACACCTCTCCTCTCCTTGGCAAGCACGTGAAGAGGGGAAGGAAACCACTGATCAGGAGGGAGAGAGAGGGTGTGATTTTAAGATGAACAGGCAAGGCGGAAGTCTCCAAGGTTTGAGAGTTGTACTCGTAGAAATTCAAGCCAGCGGATGTGGATGACATGTACATAATGACCTAGAAACATGTAAATGTAGAGCATCCAAACATACCGGTACTTACTTGCACCATAGACTTATTTAAATACAAAGTAACATCATCCCTACTAATTCTCACTCCAGCAAAGCATAGAGAGTCAATGATAATGCGTATTGACCTCTAGTCTAGCACTGCATGCTGGCAGGTATTATTAGACCCATACACAAATACACACAATATTGCATAGACTGCATAGAATCATGCCGATGCGGCTGTAAGCAAAGTTTGACAGTAGACTTACAATTTGAATTTTTAAATTATTCTTTTTAACATCTGTTGATCTAGAGTCTAGTCCAAAAAAGTAAAAAAAAATGTATGTTACTGCTATTTACATGTAGGTGTCATCAATTGTCACTAAAGTACCGGTACTGATTTTTAGTGAAATCAGTTGAGTTTTGTACAGTGGTGTTTGAAATGTTGAGAATCAAAAGCACAGCTTTTGAGTTTTAAGACACATCAGCCAGGATAGTGATGCTCCTACATGTATGTGTGACTATAATTCTCTAGGCCTACTTCTTCTTCTTCTTTTTCCAGTATAGTACAGTCCGCCGTTGGCATATTATCGTACCTTGTGCTTGTCAAGTGCCGAGTGTACAGACTACAGTACCAGAAGGGTGTTGTTAGTTATTCAAAGTTCAATATTATTACCTTATCTTTGGAACTCGGATCAATCAGATCGGAAGAATGACGTTTCAACATGTTCAATTCAAATTCAAATGCATTTCAATGTGTTATTGACACTGTCATGAGTGTTAGTGACTGTAAAATTCGAATAGTAAATGACAGGCGAGCTGAGTTAGAGAAGTGAGATGATCATGATGATCGATGAGACATCAATGATCAACTGGTGTGTGAAATTGTAAACTATTCTTTATCTTTATGTTCTTAGACTCTATCAGAAGTGCATGCATGTTAAATCACAGAGTATCAGATTTAGAAATGAAGTTTGATCTTCGAGATGTAAATGTAAACACAACGTAAAACAGCTGCTCGAACATGTCAACGAGTCTGGCTTAGCTGTGCATCATTTTTTCCATTGCACAGCACAGAACGAACAGCAGACAGACAAAGCATACCTACCGGGTATACATTTTCAATACAGTCGACTTGCATGGACAATCAGCTGGTCGATGTGTCATCAGTCGTTTCCATCTCGTCATAAGTAAATAACTAACCGTCTTAGAAGACAAAATTGCCTCCAGAGCCTAATTTCAGGATCCCTGTACAAAATTTAAAGTTATACTTACGGATCACAGTAGTCCTGTGTTACTATCTCTCCACATATGTATACGAATTCTGGATGGTAAACCCCATTTCAACGGACAATTTCGTGTAATATTTCCGTAAGATTTCAGGAGACGACCATCGATGGAATCTCCCATTTGTGTTGCGCAATAAACCTGCGAGAGCGAGCTCGTGTTATGATAGGTCAACTACCCAAAACGTCATGCGCAAATCGATATTTGTGTTACCATGGCGCATTTGCCGTACCAGTTGCAGCTGAAATTTCTCCTCACAAAAGAATTTTCCATCCTCCGCCTTCATGCTTCAAAACAAATGTTATGGGCCAGAAAATAACAAAGGGGCACTTCGCATAGAACATACCATCGGAAACCGGTTCTGCGTTTACACTAGATTGTTGTAGTACCGTTTGAAGATAAATAGATATAAATGCATGATGCAATTTTTTTCCACAACAAATAGGCAGGTAATGAGGTTTAGACTATATGCCCTACGCAATCAGGTCTATGGATTTTTTTTCTGACGAAGGGTTACCCATCAATTATGTCCAATATTATTGTTTGTGTTGTTTGTTTGTGTAAGTGGGACCTGTTACATATCCAGGGGCGCGGTGATGTCTTATCCTGATCGGGGGGGGGGGGGGGGGGGGGGGTGAGGATCGAGGGGTGTCGTGGGTATTTTCTGAACTTCTGAAGGAAGCATATCGACCGAGCCTGAGCAGGAAAGGTCTGTGAGGGTGAAATCCCGCCAACCGGGGTCCGGTCACCTATGAAGCAGGCTTTACACGCTTCAAAATAGAAAGAAAAAACTGTATTCCTTATTTGGTAAAAAGCCCGAACATTCAGCATTAGGCCTACGGCCATTCGGCGGCCATTGTGGGAATTTAGAATTTAAGAGCATTTTTAATAATAAATAATAATACAAACGGTGCTATATTAAAGCGCTTACCACCAAAGTCTCAGGCTAATCAAAGTTTGATCTTCATATCCACACCTTCCCTATTCCTGCTATTGGCATTAGGAAGCACTAAATGATTATTTTTAGACGGTAATTTGGACGATTTTCTAAAATTCGGGGGGGGGGGGGCTTTTTCGTTTTCAAAGCCCCCCCCCCCCCCCCTCCCCCCCCCCCCCCCCCCCCATCTGCTTACATCGCCGACATTGCTGTTGGTAATCGCTATTATAAATTCATTCTTTGTAGGTTTTTTAAACACAATCATAGTCCTAGTACAGGCACCCACCCCCCCCCCCCCCCCCCCCCCCCGGCCCCCTCACCTACAGAGGTAGACCAGCTGATGGTCGTTTTAATCTTTCGCCCTTTCCCAAATGCGCGCGCGTAAATGAAATGCGTACTCCCCGCCAATTCACCTTCTGTTTCCGTACGTGCATATTATGGTGTACTAGTAATATGTGAGCGCGCACGGATCATGTAGAGAACAGTCCAGGCAGTGGACTACTACAGAGGCAGCTCTGAAGGCCTATAGGACCTATAGGACTGGATATAAGCGAAGGATCGGCATATAGCGATCTTTGTATTCTAGAGCATTTAAGTTAGTGTTGCTTTACTATGACTTGCTTCTTCTTTTTTAAAGGGGAGAGGGAAGATTTTCCCTGGCGATATCTCCCGGCCCCCAAGACGAAAATCCAATCTACGACTTGGCATACCATCCCTCACCCAACCCGTCAAGGGGGGGGGGGGGGGGGGGCGAATCCTATGCATTTTTCTAAAATGTGTGTACATGCGCACCTATATTCAATTTTCTCCGAATACAGGATTAGACATTAAAGGTAATACAAAGTTTTGGGAAATTTTGAAAATTGGGTGGATAGTGATTCTATACCATTTTGATATATTTGGATGCCCCTGTGGATGTTTTATAAGCACTAGAAAAAGTAGACCCTAAAACACTTCTGCTTTCGAGAAAAATTGAATATAAAAATTTACCGGTGCTCCCGGTAAATTTAGATAAATTTCAAATAGCGCCTATACGGCCGTACGATGTTAGCTGCGATCATAAAAATCTCAGAATATGTAATTGTGATATATAATTTCCAAACGGGAATAGCTAATCGGTCGATTTTAGTCAAGAAACATTGTTCTATAGCTTAATTATTATCTTGACCTTGAGAGGGAGCTATACAACATAAAGAGTTTATTATTTACAATTTCAAAACTTTAGACTCGTTTTCAACCGCGACAACGATCACTTAATATTGTAGGATCGCATTTGCTTCCATTATGTTCATTTGAACCAAATTCATGACCCCATACCAAAACTTTGTATTACCTTTAATAGCCGTATGCATCTATTGGGGAAGGATACAGGTTTTCCAGAAGGGGGCATTTCACAACCCCGGACCTTTTCCTCCCTCGAGAACATGATTATAAATCCACTTTCCCTCTCACGGCTCAGTAACCATAGAGAAGAAATGGGAGAGAGGGATAGAGAAGAAATGGAAGAGAGAGAAAGAGAGAGAGAGAGAGAGAGAGAGAAAACCTCTGGATATAACTGTACTGAAGACATATCTTTTATATGTTTTTCTCCACTAGAGGCTGCCCCTCCCCAACCTCATAATAATTATGTCAGTGTCCTAAACGCTATAATGAAGACGATCAGTTATGCCAAGCGCATGTTTATGGCCACCCCCCCCCCGAAATAAATCGTTAGCCCCCCCCCCAACATTGACCCTGCTCTGTCCATACTTATAATCACACCAAATGTCTGATTCAATCAAACATTGTTACCATCAACAATTCCCTCCATTGGGTAATTTTCATTTTCAACCAAGCCTATTAAATTTCTAAAATAAAGCGCGCCAAGAGTATTCTTTGAATGCCTCTTTTGATATGAAAAGATTTGACAAAGGTCATCATAAGTTCTAGGTCGCCCTGAATAAATCTCAGACAAGGCAAACCAACAAAGAAGTGAGCTAAAAGAGAAACGTTATGACCTCAAAGGAGTAGACACGTAGCCAGGGTGATTTTTTTTTTTTTTTTTTTTTGGGGGGGGGGGGCACATACATGTTATCGATCGACGTCCTGGGGAGGGGTCTAAAAAAGTTTAACCGATCTTGGAAATTTTGGGAGGGCATGTGCCCCACGTGCCCCCCTCCCCCCTCCCCCCTCCCTCCTCCCCCTCCCCCTCCCCCCTCCCCCTCCCCCTCCCCCTCCCCCTCCCCCCTCCCCCCGTGGCTACGTGCCTGCAAAGGAGGAGGGGGAGGGGGGGGGGGGGTGGTGGAGTCACAATTCTGGACCTGATCCTTGTAGGCATAGTCATTGGGATTTCAAAGTGTGTGGGTGTGGGGGGGGGGAGTGGAAGAATAAGATCTACCGGGCCTATAGTGTCCACTCCTTCCCATCTATAACGTCTTTCACGGGTTCCAATAATTATAATCAAATATTTAAAGAGGCCTATCTGTTTGGATTCAAATCAATAAAGTTTGAATTTGAATTTGTATCATAGACTGAAAGTTTATGTTGTAATGATGTACATGTAACGCTGATATTTAAAACAAATACAAATAAATAGGGGGCTGCAGCCCATACCCCCTTCCCCGCCTCATATGCCTGTATAAGGGAGTTTACAGATACAATCTGCGCATGGGCAGATAAAGGTCATTTGTACCAAAATGGTAAAACCCACAGAGACGAATATTGGATATGCGCTCATGAAAGTTATTTAACATTATTCATTTATGCACCAACGGTATATTCTATGATACGCAGGTGGAAGTATTCTTTTCAAAAGGGCAAACAAAAGGTATTTATTAAGCACATCTAGGACTTTGGCAATCATTATTCTAAGATGCTCAAAGTGGAACTTCTCCATGACTTTGTGTAACAGATCTGCGGATATTTGGGGTAATTTGTACCATGTGCTATCTGTAAACTCCCTTATTGTGATGTGACAAATATTCAGAAAAATATAGGGCTCTTATGTGTTGACCCGCTGATCAGTATCTGAAAGTAAACTACAGGGACTTGACAACAGATGGCGCTATAACTTATTTCAATTTTGCAAAGGATTAATGTTTTACTCGGTTTCAGAGAAAATATTATGCCTGATTACATAATTGTTAAATCATTTATTGATTTTAGTCAAATATATGATATACAGTAATCGTTAATATGGAAAGTTTCCAACTAGCAAAGAAATATGTAAGGCTGTAGAGAACTAAAAAAAATGTGAATATAAAAAAGCAGAAATAAAGGACAAATTGCCAATACATTATTAAAAAAATGGGAAAATTTTTACTAATATTATACAGTGCGTCCCAGAAAAAACTAAACCGAGAATTATCGATGTTTTATCATAACTTAACCACAATTATAATTGATAAATGACACATATTTGGAAAGCCTAGATCCTCCTCTTTCATTTGATGCAACTCAAAATGAAACATATTTCACGCATGAGTGATTAAAATGAATTTGAAGAGAGGAAACCCAAATGTCATTTGGCGGAGCCCCAGGAAGCCCAGGGGTTTTAGGCATTACATTACGGTCAAATAAGTTAGATACCTTATTTGTGACACTGGCAGGTCATTAATATGGGTCCAGGGGGCTGAGCCCCATGAAGCTTAGCGTTTTAGGCATATTATGGTCAGATGAGCTTTCACGGGCTCGTCATAGGGCCTCTGGTGGGCTCCAGGGGGAAGAGCCCCCGGAAGCTCAGAGGTTTTAGGCATTTGATAACGGTCAGATGAGCATATTTTTTATACCTTTTTTTGTGACACTGGCAGGTCACTAATTGGCGGGGGTTCAAGGGCGCTGGGCCCCATGAAGCTCAGGGTTTTTAGGCATAATGGTCAGATGAGCATCCAGGGGCCCTCCTTAGGGCTCTTGGTGGGGTCCAGGGGATGGAGCCCCCGTAAGGTCAGTGGTTTTAGGCATTTGATTACGGTCAGATGAGCATATTTTGAATTTGTCGAACTGGCCGGTCACTCATTCTTTCTTTCTATCTTTCTTTCTTGTTCTCTTTAACATACTCTTTCAAAAAAGTTAGAGGGTTCGAGCCCCCGAGCCCCGCCGTTCTGCAGGCCCTGACATACACAAAGGCTTCTAAATAAGCATATTTTGGGGCCTGACTGTAAATTTGGGAATTTGTAATTTTTCAAACAGACGCGTACAAAAGTATAATTTACAAAAAGAATTGAGGAAAAAATCCCGGAAAATTATATTATTAAGCAACATTATATTTTGTACATCACTGGTATCGAATTAGAAAAAACCACGTTTGAATTTGATTTTTTTTTTTTTTTTTTTTTTTTTTGGGGGGGGGGGGGATTCCACAACTTTTCTTTCACAATTAATACAATCGCATGACCAGAACTCAGTACGCCAGTATTCAGGGGGTCATGTTTTTCGCCCCTGTAATAAAAAACACACACGCTTTCCCATTCCTCTCACAATATTTCCACGACATGCGCGTATCGCTAATATAAAATCCTCTATTGATAAATATAGGGGCATGCGGAGTGTTTAAGAAAAAATGTAATTCCTGTTAACTCTCCTTTTCTTTGAATGGAATAAAATTTTTACGTGCTTCAATTCAGGTTTTATTATTTTTATTTTATTTTTGGTTACAAAATACAAAACCATGTTTGCTGATTTTTTTTCGGGGGGGGGGGGGGCTATTCGGGAGGGTGAAAATGCTTTTGCCCCACTTTTTCGATCTTGTTTTCCCGATGCGTCTGATCTGGTTGAGACGTGACGACATGAAAGTCCGTCATATGGATAGGCGGAAGTGCGTGAGCGCCTCTATTTTACATAAGGCCCTACTGAGGAGGCACTTGACCCGGTCAACTGGAAGTGTGCTGGTATATATATTTTTTTCAAGTTCAAGTTTTTTATTTCTGCATTTTCCATAAACAATAACAAAAATAACAATGAATACATTTTAGCAATATAATGATAAGTAATACAAGTAGTAATTCATATAAATAAATAAATATAAATAATCAATAGTACAATTAATCGTATTTGAAAAGAAAGAAAAGGGGGAGAATGCAGAAGACCGATATCGTAAGCAGAGCTTGAAATGATACCGGCCTTACATATTAGTTCACTTACTTGACTCCCAATCCAAGGGTTGATGATTCGAATCTCTGTCCGGTTGTTTTGACAATAAATTATTTGCATTCTCCACCGTGTAAATGGGTACCTGGTAATTTCTGGGGCATAATGATGATAATT